>JANHGB010057778.1:0-25408 GCA_026283785.1 Coracopsis vasa
TTTCAATTGTTACCTTTAGGTTCTCTTACCTTTTCTTTCCTTATCTCCCCTAGCCTTTTCCTTTTACATTCAGGTACCCTCGACGCCGCGGAGCAGGGCTCCATCCCATAGCTCCGGGCTCCATCCCATAGCTCCGGGACCCATCCCATGGCTCCGGGGCCCCTTCCATGGCTCCGAGCCCCCTCCCATGGTTCTGGGCCCACTGCCCGGAGCTGTATTTAGTTCCAGTGGCGATTTACTCCCGTTATCCCAGCAGGGCCCAGTGCGGGAAAGCAGGTTGTATTCCATCAAGCGTTATTCCGCTGTGCAGTAAATAGAAGTTGATGATGTGACTTGGATGTGCACAGCAAGCGGCGAGAAGCTTTGTACCCCAGTGCAGCTCTCAACAGACAGGAGCAAGCCATAGAGAAACACAGTGAGTTCCAATGAAGTGTGACATTCCTGACCAGAGCCAGTGAACCAGCTGAGTGCAGGGGCTCAGAGGAGACATGTTCTGAACTAATTCCTGCAAATGAGCTGTTTGATGTGTGAGGGGGCACTGGAAGCTGTAAGGATCTGTAAGAACACTGGATCACGCGCCATCCCTTGCACGGTTCAGGAGGGCTGGAGTTTCTTCAGAAGGTCTCGTGTGTTCTGGGGCTGTGTTCAAAACCGAGCTCTGATCCTTTCCGGTTTTGAGGAAGTTGCTGCTTTGCTTGGAGCACGTGTTGCACGTACTCATTGGAACATCTGCACTGGCAGCTGCCTCTGCTTAAAAAGACAGGCAGCCAATTCCAGCTGGAGAGCACAAAGCAGTACAAACATAGAAAGGGGAAGAAAATGGGCTTGCTGGCTTGGCATGGCTGCAGAACGCAAACAGAGCTGTCAGACAGGGACGGGCCGAATGCAGCAGTATAAACGATGCATTCATGATTTCTGGTGTGCAAAACCCCCTTTCATTTTCGAATGGAGACATTTAACTGCATTAAAATGAGAAACTTGCCATTTTTACAATTCTACACTGAGTCACAGATGCCAGCCTGAGATTTGAGGGGCTGATTTGATGGGGCTCCTGGCTTAAAGTGTTGAGCAGGGGCTTTGTCTGGGCCTGCAAAGTACTGAAGGAATCTTAATTAAATCTCTTTCTTCTTTAGGGAGAATGGCAGCTTTGCAAAAGGAAAATTCCTGTATCATTGTTTTAGGGAGAACTGATATTTCCTTGGATTATTGCCTATACTACATCGTTGGATCATGAGGACTATTCTGTTTGCCTGGTAATTATGAGGGAATTCCTGCTTTGGACAAGGGAATGGAAACAAAAGTGGTTTGAATACACTCAAGAATTTTCTCAGTGAACAAAACAATAGTAATGGTATTACTATTACCAGGTAATAGTTAGCTCAGTGCATGTGCCACACTATCACAAACACAAGTCCTTTTCCATGCCTCTGCTAAACTCCCCAGTGCTGCTCCTTTCACACCTTCCTGTTGTGGTGTGTGCTGCATGGGCTGAGCTCAGGCATGGCTGAGGACTCGATGGCTTCAGTAGCACACCACAGCATTGCTTTCCATCTACGTGATGTCTCGCAGAACAATGTGGCATTTATACAGCCTCTGTTATTCTGGAGGTCTTTGCAGACAAGCAAATATTGTTCACACCTTACAAGAGAGAACATAAGTAATCTCTGAATGTTGCTTTCAGTAATGGAAGCAAAGTTTGGTTTAATTACACACATTGCCTAACAAAATGGCACTGTTGCTTTCAGGTGTTTGCTTCCGTAGAAATAACATGTTGCTCAAGGCCTCAGGTAAGGTATGTGTCAGTAGTAGCTCCTTATCTGGTGTTCTGCAGATTCACTGACCCTAAAGCCATTTTTGTGTGTGTAATTTTATGACAGGTTTATTTTGCCTGTTCTCAAAGTTAGCCAGAATAAACTAGAAAAAGATGCATGGCTAAGTCATCAGGGCTGGAGCAAGAAAACCCAGCGCAGGTAGTTGTAAGCCTTAAAGACGTCTGTTTGGCCAGTTAGTATGGGAAAGACCAGAGCAGGTTTTGTGTTTGCCAGGGAAGTACATGAGGAGAGATGACAGCTGGCAAGAAAGCATTTAATCAGAGCTCCCAGATTCCAGAGCTGCACATAATCCATTTAGCTGGTTTGCCATTATTCACAGTTGATAGTGTCAACCAGCTGCAGCACTAACTGGAGCTGGCCAGAAAGTGACCCCCTTCTTCCTACACAGGCTCCGTTTGCTTCACCACAGAATCATGCTAACAATGCTGCTTTCCTCCTCCGCAGACCCACGGCCGGTGCCCCCCGGCATCAGGCTGGACCCTGACCCAAGGTAAAGTTGCTGCAGCTCCGGGATCGACCCCCGCGAACTTCGCGTCCCTGCAGAAGGAGCCGTTCCCTTCGCACAAGCCCCGGAGCTCCCCTCTCCCAGCCCGGCCTGGCCCCTGCCACTTCCCCGCCTTTCCCGGGAGGAGGAGCACCCGCCTCCCGCTTCCTCCGCCCGTCCCCGCCGGGCGGGTCTGGTGCGTGGCACAAGCTCCAGCAGCTCCGGAGCTTTCTAGAGCTGCCTTCCGCCGGGTCCGTCCCGCAGGCAGCGCCTCCGGTCGGTACCGGCTCCCGGACTGGAATACGGGCGGGAATTCGGTTCCATGGAGCCTCCGGCGGTGCTGCTGCTTTGGATGGTGCTGACGCTGCTCGGAGCAGGGAGCTGCGGTGCCTCCCCGCAGGAAGGTAAGAGGGGGTCGGCTCCGGGGCTGAGGGTGGGGACCGGCAGCTCGGTCTGTGGGTGCCAGCACCGGCCTCGGCGCCCCGGTCCAGCTCGGAGGCATTGCCTGAGGCAAGCGCCCGCCGCGGGATCTGAGCCCCTGAAAGGCATCTGGAGCTGCTGCCGAGTTCTGAGGCAGGGCACAGCGTGGGCGCCTTCTGCACATGCTTCCTTAGCGCCTCAGTTACTCACAGCTCCGAGTTGTGGGAGGCCAGCCTTGGACACTATCTCATCCCAGTGAAGTACTTGCAGACCCCTGGGCTGCATCCCACTTGGGTCAGCCCTTCTGTTCTTGAACTGCCACAGTTCAAGAACTAGGTAACGGAGAGCATTTGATCCTGATCTGGCCACACGGTGACCTGGGATCCTGGATGCTCCTAAAATAACACATAAGTCTATCTCTATGTAAACAGTGGGTAGATGCTCTGAGGAGTAGGAGAGCAGCAGAGGATTAGGGCAGCTGGAGGATGTCAGCCAAACTGACAAAGTTCATGTGCTGTTGCTCTGCCAAGAAGTTTGGATCATTACCTCTGTCTTCATTAGAGAAGTGACAACTAAAAGGAGATTTCATCTTGTTACCTAGACTATTTCCCTTCACAATATGTGATTCAGGTATAGTTACCTTTGTTATATATATTATCTAATAATAATACAGTTAATGTGTGTCTGTGGAGTGTTGGAAGGGGAGTTCTTTAACTATAGTGGCTTAAGTAAAGTAAAACCATTTCAGTATTTAGGATAACTATTAAACAAATACAAGTAAGAAATTAATCTCTCTGTGCTATCCTACCTTCCTTACACACCCCAAGTCTTGCATGGTTTTAGTAAGGCTTTAGAGCAAACTAGAGATAAAAAACTGGGTGCTGGGAAAAGAGCATGAGGTCTATTGGTTAGGAAGAGGGATTTGGAATGAACTGCTTGCTGGCATGGCTTAAAGAAGAAATGCCTTACCTTTTCTGTGCCTCAGCTTCCCCAGAGTAATGAGAATGATATTCTCTCGTGTTTGTTCTTTTAGATCTCTGCAAAAGCTCTAAGCGTAGTTATTTGTAGTTAACTGAATCTTAAAAACCCCCAACCTTCAGTAAATGTGAGTTTAATACAGAGATTATATTGTCCACTACTAAATTATGCACCATTTTTTCTATTTGATCCCTGTATTAATGGTATTTTCTTGGACTCTGTCTGAACAGGAAGTGGCACGGTTTCCCAAAGCACAGCCTAGGGATAAATTCATTCCTTGTCCTAAAATGCAGCTGTGATTTCCCTGTAGAGTCAGAGCAGGATTAAATAACTCTTAAAATCTTTCGTTACTGAACTCATTCTGTCACAGATTTTCACTTACTATAAAAACTCTGATACTGATATTGGAGTCCCTGTTCCAGTGCTTTGTCCCTACAGGATCCCTTTCATTTATAGTACTCAAAACCTCTCACAAAAGTGATAAATGCCGTCTATTATCATTCTACAGATGGAAAAGATTATCATTCTGCAGAGGGATAGCAAGATTAGCTTCCCTTTGCATAGCAGTACAGCCCAGCTCCCCTGCTTCCTAGTCCAATGTTTGCTTTGTTAACCACACTGTGTTCCTATTCTGCACCCTTGCCAGTTACACGATTTCTAATTGTCAGCCCAAGGAGTCTCTGGGCCCAGGAGGCCCAGCTTAACAAAACCATTTCTACATCTGAAAAGTACCAGGGAGGCATAAAAGTCCTTTTGGAAGTTTTAAAATGCCTGCATGTGATACTGTAACTAAAAGGCTTTACTGCTCTGGCTCTAAAATACCTGTTCAGCAGCATCTTTGAGAAACAAGGGTTAAAGGAGAAGGAGTGGAGGCAGCATAGCTCAGCATGAGCTTCTAGTACTGGGCTGAAGGAATGTCTCTTGGGATGGAAAGCTCTCGCTACTGCAGAGATTTCTCAAAACAGAAACTGAGCTTAATATCTCTCAGAGTCCTACCCCTGCAGACCAGTAATGAAAAGGGAATCTGTAACTTGGAATTCTGCTGAGGGGGATCATTGTCTCTGTGCTGGCTTTTCATGCTCCAGTGAGTTTACGTGCTGCACAGTAAAACTGTCTTAGAAACAGGACGCCGCTTCCTGTTCATCCATGTGAGCCTTTAGCTCTCACCTCTCCTCCCACAAACTTCTGGCAGTCAGATCATAAACAGTTGTTTGCTTACTTGGGGTGGTGGCATGAAAATGAATTAGGGACCTATTTAATTTGAGATGTCTGAGAATTCAGGCTGAAATGATTGTATAGTCAGGCTCTTTTTCTTTCTTGCCTTCTTTTATTATTATCATGTGCTTTCTCCTCTTTTTTCAGGTACTAGAATTTGATACCTAAACAGATGCATTCCTTTCCAGCAAACCCACATTTGCCTCCCTCTTCGTTGGCAGTATGAGCTTCAGCTTCTCAGAAACCATGAGCTCTGAGCTGTCCGATAGAGCTGTCATGGTTTTGTGCATGCTGCTGTATAGCTAGAAACTTTAATGGCTTTAACATATTCCCTGAGGATATATATATTTTACTTATTTGTTTACACCCTCTGACTGGACAGGAGACAAGGAACTGGAGTGTGCTGGAGGAGCTGCACTGTGAATGCGCTTCATACCTCTGAGAATCTGCCTTTAAAAACTGCAGGATTCATATTCTTTCATTTATCCTTTCTCTGTGTAAGTGTCTAACAAAATGCAACTGTAGCTGACCTTCTATTGACTGTTCCCAATCTCCTCTCTTTTTCTGATGCAGGTGAAGTGTTTTAGGAATTTCCTTGGGAATATCCTCTTTCTTCCTAACTTGGAGTCTTACACTTACTTTTCACTTTTGCTGCCTTTGCCAGCTCTATCTAGATCCTTCCTGTCTAAGATCAGGCAGAATATCAATTTGGGTACACTAGGAAGATGCATCTGGTACATCCATTGAAAAAACATCATTGTTCCAAAAGAAGTCTGCTCAAGCCAAGAAAATGTACTTTCAGTTTTCCAGGTATTTTCTGATGTTAAAATCAGATGGCCAGGATTTGCATTTAAGCACTGTTGCCAGAGCCTATACAATTTTCTACTTAAGCAAAACTGTTAGGATGGCATTTAGCATTTTATCATTGCAATGAATAAATCAGAGCTTCCCCATAAAAAGCATATTCCAGTGGTACTATAGAGAAACTTCTGAAAGAGAACTTCAGGATTTAGCACTGTCACTTTTAAGGACCTGGAAATGAAAAGCAAGTTCATGTAAATGGAAGTTATGGCAGAATTAAATTCACATTTGTGTATGTATGAAGAAAGTCTGGAAAACACCTCAGGAATGTAGTAGAAAATTGGAACAGCCATGGAGAGGGAGTAATGACATTCAGCCTAATTTTGGTCTTCCCTACACTCAGTCAATGCTGAGTGACAAAAGAGCATCAATGTGGGGAACAGGAAGCCAATTACACTAAATGGATGACTTCCAAATGGGCATTTCGTAGTATGTCTACATTTTATCTTCAGGTTTAATTCTTCATACTCTATGTGACAGAAGAGAATTGTAGCTTTCAACAGCAGGGCAAAAAACCACTTAGTACATTGTATTTTCTTTTTCTAGCTCATAACTCAGGCAATGAAGTTGTATCTCTACGTAATCTCTCATTTTATACCCAGGACCAAGTTCTAGTCTCTACTGCAAAGGAACAGTCTTGCTTGTGCTGCAGTTAGTCTTGCGTTCTTCAATCAAACACTGAAATCTAAAAGCATCTTTGCCACGTTCTGTCCCCTGTGACAGTTCCTCCAGTAAAACATTGGCTACATCCATTCTTTCTTTTTTCCTTCTGGAAATCTTTGAGTTGGTTGCAGGAAAATCCAAGCAGCAGATAAGTAGGATTTGAAGCTGGTTTTCTTCCTGAGGTTGAGGCTTCATGGGCAGTGAGAACACCTATAGTGCTTAATATTGCTTAATATTGTACAGTATAGAGATAATCAGGTGAGGTGTAAGCAGCGTGATTGCTTCTCAGCAGGCTATGGGAGCTCCACAGCTTGACTACCTCCCTTGCCTGATTTCAAATGAGCATCTGCCAATGTCATATAGAACAGATGCTACCTGTGTCCTTCAACAGCAGTGAGTCTTTGTGCAAAGGTTGAGACTCCTGGATTCTATTGCTGGATTCATGATCAACATAAAGAATGTATTGGGAAAGTCACTTTGCTTCTCAGTGGTTGGATTTTGACTTCCTTTTGTCATGTCTGTCAAGTACCTCTAAGATTATTGACCCCTACTTTGGCTCAGCATTGATATTAAAGCCTCTTCATCAGTTACAGAGCAGCTGGTTGTGAAAACAAGTTGAATGTGTCTCTTGTGCTTTCTCCTATATGCAGAAAACCTGCTGGTTCTTACTGTTGCCACCAAGCAGACCGAGGGATTCCAGCGTTTCAGAAGATCAGCCCAATTCTTCAACTACAAAGTCCAGGTGATGGCATCAGCCTCAGTGGTGGTTGGTCAGAGGGAATTTTGAAGTGTGGAATGAATAAGACTTGGCCACAAAGTGATTAAATAGAAGCCACAAAGTACTGTGACTGGGGCATTTCTGCCCAGTCTTTTATTCTGTCCTGAGTGAGATCCATAGCTCCTGCTCAAGGGAGCCCCGTGGCACTTTTCCATTGCAATGCCAAAACACACAGTACAGTTTGTGCTCCTGTCCCTGTTGCTGAGAGCACTTTGTTATTGTGCTACATGTTACTCTGTCCATCCCAGAGAATAGTTCAAAGGCTGGTGAATATACCTGGTTCATCTGTCCTGATTCTGGAAGGCTTTTTGTTGGGATCTGCACTGGGAGTTGTCAGGATTAGTCACTTTGTGGGTTCTGGTCCTTTCCTGTGAGTCTTGCTGGGAAAATGACCTGTTTGGTAGACCCTGTGCTTGTCATTCTTTAGGTGCTGGGGCTGGATGAGGAGTGGAAGGGTGGAGATGACAAGAAGCCAGCAGGAGGTGGGCAGAAGGTCCGTCTCTTGAAGTCAGCTTTGAAGCAGTATGCTGATAAGGAAGACTTGATCATCCTTTTCATAGAGAGGTAATGGGTTGGAAAGTATTTGCCATGAACTGAGTCATAAGGCTGTTTAGACAGGTTCTTACTAAGAAGAAATTTACTGTGAAGTAAATTGCTTTTGGAAGGTGTGCCCAGACCTCTGGGTTTTCCCCCCCTGCATTCTCTACAGTTGCCTGAGAGTTGCTCAGAGCTGCATCCGTGGCAGCTGGGAAGGTCTGATCACAATAGGCTGATTCTAACTCTGGCATAGAGTTGATAGCATTATACCTGTTTCTGCCATGGTGGAATTTGGCTGCTGCCTTCTGCAAAGAAAGAACAGACAATTTCTGTGAATCCAGGCAGGCCTTTCTTACCAGAACTATTTGTTTTATAAGGTAAGGCAGGCTGCAGTGCAACCCTGGGAGCCAAGAGTTAGTCTGCCAGAGAAATGTGAAGAGGGAGAAGGACAGTTTGGAGTCTCAATGTCTTTTCATATGCCCAGCAACAGGGAGGGCTGGGATCTGTGTATCTGTTTCTAGCTCCCATGGCAGGGAGATGTCTTTTGCAGGTCTGAATATCTATGTGTGCTTAGAGAAGTTGGAATGATTAATCTCTGGAATGAGTAACTTCTTCATTCACCAAAATGAGTTTAAAGCATGCAGATCCTCATGCAGAAAATGCAAGTTTCATTCTGGGAGCATTGTCTGGGAATTAGTCAGTTCTAACTAGTACTGAAGAGACAGCAGCTGGAGTACAGCATCCAGTGATTGGTGTCCAGCATAGGTTCCTCCTGAAGATTTGCAGGGAGCTCAGTGGAGAGTGGCAGGATGCCAGGAGATGTAAAAACACCTGTGGGTTTCTTTAATCTAGAAAGAAATGGCAGAGCAATTCTTCTTCCAATAGGTTGTTACAAACAGTGAAGGCACCAGGGCTTCACGGTTCTAAAAGGGGGCAAAGCAAGAAGAGATCAGCATGTTTTTCAGCTTGGAAGGTTTGTTTTTATCATCAGTGAAAACTCTGTGAAAATAAGAATGGGCATAAATTGCCCCAAGCCAGTTTGGAATCTTTTGCAGTGGAAAGTATCATCTTCCACTCTATGAATAAAATTGCACTTTAATTAGCTATAATTATGACAAAAAATGTAATACTGTGAGGCAGAACTAAAGTAAAGGGATTCCTAAAGAATTAGCTGTTCCTAGAAACTTGTCACACTGACATGTTTGTCTGACTCCATTCCTTTCTGTCCCCTTCTTGTCTGTCTTTAGCTATGATGTACTCTTTGCTTCGGGCCCCACAGAGCTGCTGAAGAAGTTCAAACAAGCCAAGAGCAAGGTGGTCTTCTCAGCAGAAAACTACATCTACCCTGACAGAAAGCTGGAAGCCAAGTACCCTCAGGTGCGAGATGGAAAGCGCTTCCTGGGTTCTGGAGGTAAGACACAGAGCATTCCTTAACCTGAGAACCACTCACAGCTGCTTATTCCTTTAGAAGGGCTTTGGGAGAAGTAGCAAGTGACCAGGTGTGGAAAACATCTGTGTAGAAGATGGTGCAGACTGAAGCTCTGTGCATATCTGGCCATAATAGAAAGACTAACAATGCTCTTGTCTTTTACCTACATAGTTATGAATTGCCTGTAGAGGATAGGAACCTGCTCCCTATCCCTTCTCCCTTTTCAGTGAGATGTGTCATTCAGGGTGGGGGTATCTGAGCTTTGCTGATGCTGAAGATGACAGGTTTGATCCTGGTGTCAGTCCATGTTGGGAAGTGCAGTCTATACATGCCTTTGCTGAAAGTTCATGTCTCTCTGTGGCAACACAGAGTGGAGTGAGACTTTGTGTGAAAGAAGTGAGAAGTGTGTGAAAGAATGTGTATACAGGAGTACTTCCCTTTTATGGTTGTATGGCTTGAAACACCTCTTCCTGCTTATTCCTACAGGCTTCATAGGTTATGCTCCAAACCTGATGAAGCTTGTGGAGGAGTGGAAAGGACAGGACGATGACAGTGACCAGCTCTACTATACGAATGTCTTCTTGGATCCAGAAAAAAGAGTAGGTGTAACTAGATTTTGGGATGAGGAGGAGTTGTCTGAGGGGCCTTGCTGTTAATCCTCTGTACAGTATCCCTGTTGACAGTAAAAGAAGTAAATCACATACATATTGACTCTTCGTTACTGCTCTGGCATCCTTACATGGAAAAGGCCAGTAGTGTGTCTAGTCACTCGTTTCCCTTCTGAAAATTTGCATTCTAGACACTACCCCCTTGTTCTGTTAGTAGAGGTTTTATCTTTAAACTTTAAATGTGAGTGGGATGGTAGATGTCTTAAACCAAGTTTTACTGGAAACTCATGCCAGTATCTGTATGTGCTGATGTTTAAAGCTGTAGAGTGTGACAGAACTAACCAGCCTCCTCCCAGGGGATGTGAAACCCAGACTTGTTCCCTGCAGAGCATAGTGCTGACTTAGATATATCCAACCTAGCACTGAAGCAGCTTTTAGGTAAAGAGTCAGATGAGGCCTGAGTAGATTTGAGGTGATGAAGGCACAAAGGTTCACAGCCTTTTAGCCACTGTTGATCCACAGGATGGGGACTGTAGGTGTCACAGTGGGTAGCCCTGCTGGAACAGAGAGGCTACACTGCCTTCAGCAAACACCTCCAGATCCTGGCCATCAAAATCTACGTCAGCCTATGTAGCATGCCACGTAACATCATCCAGAAGCCTGGGATGGACCCTGAAAGCAGCACTGCTATTCAAGCACTGTGTGCTGCACTGGCCAAATCATCCAGCCCACAGGATGATTCTGCTTCTGTTGTCCCTGCCCAGTTCTGCATGACGCAGCACAGTCTGTCCCTGAGGGACACCACAAATGCGTGAGAGCTGAGAAGTCAAACTGTAGCAGTGAAGTCAGGAGGAAACATTAGAAATAGGAAATTGCTTTCAGGCTGATCAGAAGAGGAGTTGCAGAGCTGGTAAAAAATTTCAGAGCAGCTGCACTTTTCTACTTCCCTTAATCTGAATATGGCCCTGTGATATTTTGACATGGACAGTTCCTTTGATGTTCTCATCTGCAGTTCTGGCCCTGTGCCACATAAAGGCTGAGTAATTCCACTGACTTGGCATTCAGACAGCGGATGTTAGCACCCTGCTGTCCTTTCAAGTAGTCAATCTTAACAGATGCCTGGAGGGACACTGAACTGTGCTAAGTCAGCTGCATTTTAGTCTGACAGAAATCCAGTCAGGGTGACTTGTAGCAGGGGGTAAAACCAAAGTTTGCGCACGCTGCTTGTGTCCTTACTGCGTTCTGGTTTGGCATCAGTACCTGGGGCAGCACTTGGGGTAACGCTTGCCCTGTGGATAAATGGTGAGAAACTGTCTTCACAGCAGATGGTTTTGCTGTCTTGGCATTCCTGTGTGTTATATGTGGGGTTTATATGACTGTCCTGCAAGGATACTTCATTAATAATGCTGCATATTATTATTGGCACACACACAACAGCTTTAAAATGTGTATTTGCATGGGTTTGCCTGATATGTTTAAATTGGTTTAGAAAATGGCAAACTGTCCCAGATTGAAGTGAAAATCCAGGAGTGGTTTAAGCTTCAGAGCTTGGAGTATGGAAATGATCATAGGAATGCAATATGTCTTTGCTCAGCATAGGATCTCTTGCATGTAAGGAATGAGTGACCACTTGTGTTCTAATTCAGGTTATTTATCTCATTCTTTTAAAGGAAAGTATCAACATCAGTCTAGACCAAAGAAGTCGGATCTTCCAAAACTTAAATGGAGCATTAGGTGAGATGGCAGAAGGAATCTCATTTCTCCTTGGAATGCAGCTGCATGTTGACACCAGCAATAAAGTTGTGGCTGAAGGGATTAAGTTTCAGGAATTCCTGTCTCTGCAGAATAAGCTTCAGTAAAAAGCCTCTGCCAGAATTCTGGGGTTTATTTGCAATTCCACTGTGACCAACTAGGTTCTTATTGCACTTCCCTCTTCACCTGGGGGAATGCAGGTCAGGTTTTCCATCTTACACCTCCATGCCATTTTGATCTCCAAGCGTGTCAGATTGCATTAGCCTTGGGAATTAAAACTGGGATGGATTTTCAGTGCAAGTGATAACACACAACCCTGCCTGGGGCTTGTCTATCTTTCCGCTTCAGAACTCTGTCTGGAATGGCATAGAAAGTGAGACACAGCCAGATACTGCCTGTGAGCACTTGCTGACCTGACCTGCTGATTAATTCATTTTTCTAGTCCTGGCAAAAGTGGTTCACTATTGTGCTGCCACTGCTGCCTGCTGTTTTCAGTTCATAGTCATGCACCATTCCACCTTTATTCCAGTCAGGTAACAAATTGTAATGGCACGGTAGTTTTTAGCTCCTGTACTCAGGTACAGACTGGAACTTGGCTCTCTACTAGTCTAGTCTGTTTTCCAATGGATTTTGTGTGGTTGTGTTGAGGAGATGTCTTGGATGATCTCTGCCAGGAGGGTGGACTTCTGTCAGGGGTGAGAAACAGACAACACATGTGTAGAATGCTCAGGTGGGAAGGGCCTGAGTCCTCCCTGGCCATCAGTAGCTGTTGCTCACTGTAGAGATTGTAAATGCCCATTCTGAAAGACTGTATCAGTGTGGTTTTTGCTGATTCCCAGTATAAGTCATATGTGTCAGCCCAGCAAGCTGGATTCTTGTACAACTTCCCAGCCATCCTCCTGTTACTTCACAGGATCACTCTGAACACTTTTTCTCCTTTCTGGATGTGGTCTGTAGCTCTTAAACTGCTTGTGCATGGTTATAAACGTCCATGCTTTCATCTTTCAGCAGTCATTCAGTAGAAACAAGGCACTCTGCTGCCAGTTATCACTAAAAGCCTTCCTGTGATAACATGATGGTAATGTCCTTTCTAGATGAGGTGGTTCTGAAGTTTGAAAACTCACGAGTGAGAGCAAGAAACTTGTTATATGACACTCTGCCTGTGGTGATTCATGGAAATGGACCCACCAAGGTAAGTGGGAGGAAAAGATTTGGTATATATTTGTTGCAAAGCGACCCTTTAGGCTCAAGTGTATCAGGTCACTGTCTTCCCATATATTGACTTTCCCTCTATGCATTTATGTTTGAAAAACAATAAGTGGTCCAGGTCTGTAGCACAAGATGGGTCTGGTTCAAAGGTTAGTGTGTAATTAGACCCTCAGGCTGTCATGCTTGTCAGATTCTTTAGTCCAAGAAGAGGGTACATGAAGTTCTGATCAGACATGATCTTACAGAAGAGGTGGATGCAAAGAAACTCCCCTGTCCTGTAATGTGTAACATGGTACATTGCCTTTTGCAGCTGCAGCTCAACTATCTGGGAAACTACATTCCTCAAATATGGACATTTGAGACTGGCTGCACTGTGTGTGATGAAGGTCTGCGAAGCCTCACGGGGTTTAAGGTAAGGCTAATATCTATTCAAAGCTCTCAAGTCTTACAATTACAATGGGATCTCATGTGTCTGATGTGGTACATGAGCCAACACTTTTCTTTCCACTCACTGCAGGATGAGGCATTACCAATGATTCTGATTGGCATTTTCATCGAGCAGCCCACTCCCTTCCTTTCCCAGTTTTTCCTGAGGCTTCGTAACCTTCATTACCCAAAGCAACGAATCCAGCTCTTCATTCACAACCATGTAAGTAAAGCTGGCTTGTGAGAGTCTTAGCAAATGTGGGGAAAATGTACTCCTGTACTCTAGGCACCTCTGCAGCCTTTGGCTAGACTTCCAGGCTCTGTAATCATAGAATCATAGAATAGTTAGGGTTGGAAAGGACCGTAAGATCATCCAGTTCCAACCCCCTGCCATGGGCAGGGACACCTCACACTAAACCATGTCACGCAAGGCTCTGTCCAGTCTGGCCTTGAGCACTGTCAGGCATGGAGCATTCACAGCTTCCCTGGGCAACTCATTCCAGTGCTTCACCACCCTCACAGTAAAGAGCATCCTCCTTATATCCAATCTAAACTTCCCCTGTTTCAGTTTGAACCCATTACCCCTTGTTCTATCACTACAGTTCCTAATGAAGAGTCCCTCCCCAGCATCCCTATAGCCCCCCTTCAGACACCGGAAGCTGCTCTGAGGTCTCCACGCAGCTTCTCTTCTCCAGGCTGAACAGCCCCAACTTTCTCAGCCTGTCTTCATACGGGGGCTGCTCCAGTCCCCTGAGCATCCTCATGGCCTCCTCTGGACTTGTTCCAACAGTTCCATGTCCTTTTTATGTTGAGGACACCAGAATTCCAGTACTTACCTGCAGTGGCACCTATAAGATAGCTCCATCCAGCTGTAAAGATGTGGAAGTGGGAAGAGCTGTTACTCATCTGCTTTGGCGTTTTTGAGAACAGGAGCCAGAGCACCCTGGGATGAGCCCATCTTTTTCCTTATTTTTCTTTTGGAATAGGAACAACATCACTTGATGCAGGTGGACTCTTTTGTTAAAAAGCATGGCAAAGAATATCTTGCTGTCAAAGTGATTGGGCCAGATGATGAGATGGAGAACGCTGAGGCACGTAACTTGGGCATGTAAGTGAAGAAGCCATATGTGATGGCTGGCAGAGTCAGCCTGTGTCCACACTAAGGCAGTCTGTTTTATCTGAGGATCATCACTGTCAAGTGGATGCTTCTCTTCTTTCAGTTACCCTTTCCTTTCAATTTTCTTGACATTAATTCCCCATGTCCATTATGACTCTTCTCGCTCTTTGTCTATAGGGATTTGTGCAGAAAGGATCCTGGCTGTGACTATTACTTTAGCCTGGATGCTGAGATAGTTCTGAAGAACACAGAGACTCTGAGGCTCCTGATCGAGCAGAACAAGTAAGTTCTTTGGTCTGAGCAATCCTTACTGGTCATCTTTCACACGAGGAATACAGTGACCTCTTTTATCACTGCGATATGTAAAGCACTGGGAGAACTGTGTCAGAATATCAGACAGAACCTCTTCTTTAGTCTTTTTTTATGGTAGTTGTAATCCCTGGATGTTAGGCAGTGGGTGTAAATCATCTCTAGTTTTGTCTTTATATAGGTGCTAGAACAAATCAGATTCTAAAGGACCTACTGCAGGGCGCAGTTAGATAGGAGATTGTGACCGTATTTGCCCTTTCTTATGTGCGAGTCTATTCCAACAGAGTTAACAGAAGCAGCAACTCTGTAAGTGTGGGAGACTCTCTTACAGTCCTGTGGCTTGTCAATCTTTCCCTTTTCTTCCTGTGGTTACATCTTGTCCTGCAATTCCTTTTCCTTTTGTGCTCCCAGGCTGGTGATTGCCCCACTGGTAAGCCGTCATGAGAAGCTGTGGTCAAATTTCTGGGGAGCACTGAGCCCTGATGGGTACTATGCCCGGTCCGAAGATTATGTGGATATTGTTCAAAGGCGGAGAGTGTGAGTATGCAAAGAGAGCTTCTTACTGGTGCAGTTCCTCAGATGTAAAACATTTCTATATTTGAGGAATTTACATTGATGAGAATGTGCTGCAGCAAACTAGGGAATGTCAAAGAACCAGAGAGCACAACTGTCTTTGTGTATAGGAAGGGAAAAGAAGTCTCTACTCCCATTTGGAAGCTGCTCTCTGTTCTCTTCTGAGTAGAGACGATAAGGTACTTCAGGCAGGTTTTCTTGTGATCAGAGTTAGGGTTTGAGAGTTCTGACTTGGCTGAACTCACTTCATCTTACTCATGTCAGTTGTAGTTAGTGTGATCCTTAAAATCCTGTAAAGTGCTGTTTAATCTTTGTCAGATAGTCTTTGTAAAATACCACGTGATCCTTGATTGGTATATTCACAAAACACAGTTCTTGGCTCATTCATATTCTTGAGGGCCCCTCTATTTTTTAGGCCATCATATGTGTGATAAATGCTGGAAATCAGCTTATGCACTTTTGGCTGCTTCACTGTTTTAAATCACTGGAAAAAAATATGTTGATCTCTCTGGGAAGAGTTTCAAGCCATTAATTATGTCCCAGCAAAACCACACAGTGTCAATTAATTGCTTTCACAGTGGACTAACATTTGTGCATCTTAAAAGCTCTGGGCAATATAAGTGATTTGTCCTGGAATGATAATCCCTGTTGGTATGGTTTCTCCCTACTGTTCTGAGTTGGCTCATTTAGGCAAGCCTGGCTGACACTGCAGTGCTCCCTGCCATCTTGTCCAGTCCAGCAGCTTCTATCTTAGTGGTATTTCAAGTCTTGCTCTTCTATCCATGTGTTTCAGTGGGCTTTGGAACGTTCCCTACATCAGCAGCGTTTACCTGGTTAAAGCCAAGGTTCTGCGATCAGAGCTTGACCAGGGAGATCTCTTCCACAGTGGCAAGCTGGATACTGACATGGCTTTCTGCCACAACGTTCGGAATCAGGTCAGTTGAGGACAGAGAAGCTGCCAGGAGAGAACTGCATGCCAGAGTGGAGGTGACAGGATTAAGTAGTTTCAAGGCATTCAGCTCTGTGGGGCATGGGACAGGGTGAACTGGCATTATTCAGTACTCTTCAGGCTTGGAACAGTGTGGGATTTCTGTCTTGCTGTGAAACTACACAGAGCCAGGGACCACTAAATGTGGATAATGGGTTTGTTCTTGGGCCTGTTGAGGACTGTTCTAAATGGGTTTGACAGGGAAGAAGGAAGAATCTAATCTCACAGCAGTTGCTCTGCTCTGCTTTCAAACCTGGCTGACAAGAGGTACAGAATTACTGCCTATAACCTTTCAAAGTTCCTCATATTGAGGGTGGAGATTAAACTGAAGGCCCATAGGAGAAAGAATGGGTAAATGAACAGCTTGGGCAGAGCCATCAGCAGTGGAGAACTGTCTAGTGCTTATATTTCACAGTGGCTCACAGAAATGTGAGGTCTTGATTCTTTCCCTCTGTCCTGCAGGGAGTCTTCATGTACCTGACAAATCGGCATCAGTTTGGACACATACTGTCCCTGGAGAATTATCAGACAACTCACCTCCACAATGACCTCTGGCAAATATTCAGCAATCCTGAGGTGAGAAAACCTGCATGCTCAGCTTAGCATGGCTTAGCAATGTGGCATGTAAAGATTTCATGACCACCTTCACCAATAAGGAAGGTCCAGGCTTTGTAATAACAATGTCTCTCAGGTAGAATGAGAAGAATAGTCACAGAATTTAAAGAGAGGGTGTCTGTGTGATTCATAACATGTGGATTTTCAAAGCCTGTGAAATAACTGCTGCATTAGTGCCTGGCCTTTCATTGCCTCTTTAACTGGGCCCTACGGAAATGACTGGTTTGCTTATCTTTTAACTGCAGGACTGGAGGGAAAAGTACATCCATGAAAACTACACAGCAGCTCTGAAAGGGAAATTGGTAGAAATGGTAAGAAAGCATCACTCTTATCCATCAGAATGGGAGATTAGCATCAGGACAATGCTGAAGACATTGCTGAGAATGACAGTCGTCACTACTGTCATACTTAGGAATAAACAGTTCAGCACAACCTCATAATCTTTCAAATCCAGAGGAAACGTGACCTTGGAAGTATTTTTAGAGCCAAATCATTCTTCTAGAAGTACATCTGCAGCTCTTTTAAGTGGAAGTGGGGCACATACATCAGAAGACAAATTTCTATCCTCAATATTGTAGTTACTTTCCACTTAAACTAACTCAATCTGCAGTCAGTTTAGTTTTATTCCTTTTGCTTCAAGCACATGTCCTTCTTTCTGCTCTTCTCACCTGCCTACTTTCTGCAGCCCTGCCCAGATGTTTACTGGTTCCCCATATTCACTGACATCGCCTGTGATGAGCTGGTGGAAGAAATGGAACATTATGGCCAGTGGTCCACAGGTGACAACACGGTAAGAAGTAGCACAAGCTTTTTGATTTCTGGGTCACACCATCATTCATGTGTATTGGGTGGCAGCAGTGCCTCCTGTAGGAAGCCCTTGGATCTCACAGTTAAATCAAGAAACTGGAGGCAGAACAGTTTTGTTCCTGATTTGGCTCTCTGTTTTTGCCCCTGTCCTTAAATGTGAATTAATTTTCCAGAGTCCTCTTTAGCATCCTCTGAAGTTACCGTGTTCAGCCCTTCTGATGGTATTTTTTTACCTTAGGTTGTAATTATTTCTTTAAATGAGTTGTCCATCCTGAAATTTCTGGTCAATAAAAATCTTTCTTACTTGTAGTTACCAGAAACAAGTACTTTTCTCTCCTGAAGTCCAAGGTTCCCATCCTTATGGGTATTTTCATGATCCTATTTCAGGACAGCAGAATACAAGGAGGATATGAGAACGTCCCAACTATTGACATACACATGAACCAAATTGGCTTTGAAAGAGAATGGTATAAGTTTCTTCTGGACTACATTGCACCCATCACAGAGAAACTGTACCCAGGATACTATACCAAGGTATGTGTGCCTTAGCATCAAAACTCATGCTCAGATCAGCACCTCCTCTACTTGCAACTTTGAAAAGACTGCTGGAATCCTCTAGCAGTATGCATACTATTTCCCAGTTGACCCTGAGTATGATCTAAGTAGATGCATCAGGAAATACATGATTTCCTAATGACATTATCCTGCCTTACTGTTACCTTTCTCTCCTACCAGCAGGATGCAATTTATCACACTCTACTCTGCAACTCAGTAGCCATGGACTATTACAGTCCTGTAACTGATGTGCACTTTGTTCTTCTCTCCCGCAGACTCAATTTGAGCTGGCCTTTGTTGTTCGCTACAAACCTGACGAGCAGCCCTCTTTAGTGCCCCACCATGATGCTTCCACCTTTACCATTAACATTGCTTTGAACAAAGTTGGGATAGACTATGAGGTGAGTGTGTGCCAGTGTGTCAAGAATGCAGTACAGCTTCTGGAGCGGCCCAGGCAGCTGGAAAGCCTTATCCACATCTGGCTTCTTCACACTGAGGATGCCAAGTAATAACTGTCTAGGGTAAAAAGGTTTTTGAATGCATCAGAACACAGAAGATTCTCCAAGTACCTTCTCAGATTTTCCAAGAAGGAGGCAGAGGCTCTTTCCCTGAGGTGCTGATGTACCAAGCTGATGTGTCTCTTGTGTTTCCATCAGGGAGGAGGCTGCCGGTTCCTGCGCTACAATTGCTCCATTCGAGCTCCACGAAAAGGGTGGACCCTTATGCATCCGGGACGCCTGACCCACTACCATGAAGGTCTTCCAACCACCAAAGGAACCCGTTACATTGCAGTGTCCTTTCTTGACCCCTAGAGCCATGCTTCACAGGAAGGACCTTTCCCTGGCCCTGCTCACTGCTGACTTTGAGTGGAATCAGGGAATGCTGCTGAGAGTTTCTAAGGCATTGATCAAAGCTATTTGGATATTGATTTTTAATGATATTTTAAGACTCCACTACTGGAAGATCTCCCTCCCTGATACTGCAGGTGATATCTAGGAATATTGCTGTAGAATTTGGAAGGAGATGTTGTGCCTTCATTTTTGATTGTGCTCCTCACCTCTCACTCTTGGAAGTGCGATTTACTTGAACCTTCAGTGATTGGTTGGCTTGACAAAAATGCTTTCTTGGACTCGAAATCCAGCTTCTTGGAAGCAAGTCACAAGCTCTTTCTCAGGATAGCTGGAAGCTCATTTTCATCCACGTATCCACATATGCGGGACTGGACATTAGACAGTAATTTCTGGATACTATTCCAAATATAAGCCAATCGGGGAGCAGACTCCAGGAGTCATAACAGTTAAATGTCATACCAGATGAAACTCAGTAGTAACAGCCTGAAGATCATCTGATTCCTTACCTCTACAGGCCTTGGAAGCATATCACAAAGTTCAAAGCAGTAGCAGTGACAATGCAGGTGCTTCTGGTTAGCTAAAGGAAGGTCCACTAATGATGCTTTACCTCTGGGATTAGACTGAAGAGATAAAAGGTTGCCTCCCTATCTTGTGTTACAGCAGCGGAAAGGAGCGTGCATGCCCAGTTCATGTTGATATGTGTAGATAAAATCTGAGGAAGGCAAGGCTGAGAATAACTAAATCAGTTAGGAGGGCTTCACTGCTGAATTGTATCAGTTCTATCCCATGTTAAGATTGTTATCCAGACACTGATCTTTTGACAACCCAGAGATCCTAGTGCTCTTTGGTGGCCTCATTCCAGTTCTCAGAGATGGTTTTGATAATTTTCTTTGCATCTAATTAGAATAGGCCATCAAAGACCTGTTCTCTGGTACTGAGAGGGAGTCATTATCAATTATTTCAGATTGCAAACCAAAACACTCCGCTGCAGCCTCTTGTCCAGTGGGGTTGAATGTGATAGAAATGACTGGTTGGAAGGTGCTGAGAGCTTGTGGTGAACTGATAGGTGTAAAAATCTGTCTGGACTAGACCCATGGTTAGAGAGGGAAGGGGAGAAACCTCTTCTGCTGTTGCCTGTAAGATAACTTTGCTCACCACACACTTACGCTCTGGGGCTGCCAGACCAGTCAGGATGTTTCACAAGCAGTGAGTTCACACCACAACTGTCCTTAGGAAAAGAACCACAGTTTTCTCTTAGTTCTCTATGGCTGCTGCTTCTGTCTAATTGTAGATAAAGGAGCCCCTTTAGCTAGGATGGGTCATATTAAAGTAGGCAGAACAGCTTTAGACATGTACGTTGTGGCAGGGAACCTTATAGAATTGGAGTGGACTTGAATCAACCGGGTTGGGAAAGGCCTTTTAAGATCATCAAGTCCAACCTTTAAGGAAGGCGACATTGACCTTTTCCTGCAGCTTTCCATGTGCTCTTTGGGTCTGACTCAAGGCTACACCCCCACGGGAGGACAATCCAGGCAGGGGCAATCGGTTTGAAAAGTAAAACAATAATAAATCGTGTTAGGCGACATCCAGAGCTCTCTTACCAAGCGGAGATACGTGAGACGGTGTCAAAAAGGTGTATGTATTTATTCAGCAGGATTGTGTTTTTTCACGTGCCTTGTTGTGTCTTTCCTCCGCCCGTGCCGCCGTGGGGGTTACAGAACCGGTTGTCCCTCGTCTGCGCGGTGCCGGGCTACGGAACCCGCGTTAACTCCGCACCAGCGCGGATGAGGCCTGGCGCGGGTTGAGGCCCTCAGAACTACAGCTCCCATAGTGCCCCGCGAAAGGGCCCGCCCGTCGCGTGCCGATGACGCCGGCCGCCTAAGCGTCGGGCTGGTGACGGTGCCGCGGGGTAACATGGCGGCGGTGCGGGAGCGGCGCTGAAGGTGAGAGGTGGGGCGGTGCCTGGCGGCGGAGGGGTGGCGGGAGCCGCTGCAGGTCGGGCAGGGCTCTCCCGGGCGGCAGGGACAGGGGAAGGGAGGGAAGGGGAATGGGGGACGTGCCGGGGCATGGCCCTGAGGCCCCTCCGTGGTGGGAGTGGGAGTGGGAGTGGGAGTAAAAGTGGAAGTGGGAGAGGGGCCGATTCCCGCCCTTTGGTCGTGCGCGCCAGGCCCCTGAGGCGTGAGGAGAAGGCAATGACGGCCGCTCGGAGCATCAGCCCAGCGCATCCCCTGGTCACTGGGGTAGCGGGAGACCGCAGCCTGGCCCACCACGGAGCTCGACAGCCTGTGTCCCTCATCCCCCATGTCCCTTTGCCGCAGGGAGGGGGACAAGCTGGACTCGGCGTCGCTGGAAGAGCTTCGGGAAGGAGTTCGGCCAGGGCGAGGGAGAGGGCAGGTAAACGGCCTGCAGACGTTCATGTTCAAGAGGGACTCGAGCTGACCCTGCCTGTCTGGTGAAAACGAAACTCAAAGTAAGCAGAGGAAGGGGAGCAGTGATCACCAGGGCCTGTTTATTGGGAGGGAGGAGGAAAATTGCTTTTTTCTTCTTTCAATTTCTTATATATGAGTAATTTCTAGTTGTAGAAACCGAAACAATTTCGTTGTGTAAGAAAGAAGGCTGTTTTAAAAACGTGTATTTAGCTAGTTCTTTGTAGGATGCTTAGTTGGATAGCTAAGTTGGAGTTGGACAGCTCACTTGGTGAGCCACCTTTATTTACTGTATTTTCCCCTGTAGCGCGATGTCCCTGCTGTTCACTCGTTCCAAGTCAATAGTTGCAGTGAAGAAGGATAAAAGACACATGGCTGAAGTAAATGCTTCTCCACTTAAACATTTTGTCACTGCAAAGAAGAAAATCAATGGTATCTTTGAACAATTGGCTGCATACATCAGTGAGAGCTCCTCGTTCCTGGAAGGTAAGCTGGATTCTTGAACTGCAGGTGTATAACAGTGCTTCAACAGCAAAACCCCCTCATCCAGTTAAAGGGCACTGCTAGACCTGTGCTTATTTGTACACTCATGCAGTTTATATATCAGTATTTATAATAAGATTATTTTATTGAGTTTGGGTGGAGTTCAGGGTTCATATTTTCAAGCTGACAAGTTCATGCATGTGAGGAAACAGCTAGTTAGTGAGCTATGCTTGTTCTTTATGCTGTATAGGAGTTTAAGCTGTATGAGACCCTTCAGGTTTTTTGCCTATAGTTCTTTCAGTTCTTACCTAGACATATTGTAAGTGACACGTGGCATATGCCAATAATTGGCTTTAGCAGCTAAAGATACAGACAGAAGATTTATTTTTAAGGGTATTGGAGTATTTGAAGGGTTGCCTGTGTACTGTTCAAGGCAGTCCTAAGGTTGAGAATGGTTATTAGCTGCACAAAAGAGACCAGCTGATAAACACTGATGCAGAATTGCCCCAGGGTGTAATTGTATGTGTTAAGATTGCCCACACAGTCTTGGGGACACAGATAAGCATTTAGTTATGTGTGTTACATCATGAGAAGTAGTGAGACAGATGACCTCTGCAATTTAGAGACGTGATGTATTTTGGTTTTAGACACACACAAGAATGTAGAGCTTGATCCTGTCACCACAGAAGAGCAGGTACTGGAAGTCAAAGGCTACCTCTCGAAAGTGAATGGCATTAGTGAAGTGTTGGCAAGGCGACACATGAAAGTTGCTTTTTTTGGCAGGTGAGTCACGTGCTTCTGCTGCCTACACTCCCCACTCAGTAAAGCAACTGCCATCTTTAGGACTGTAACCAGGAAAAAATATTTATAGGAACACTGATGCTCCAGCTTTTACTTGTAATAGGCATGTCCCTGGTACTAGTCCTCTTGTAAACTGGAAACAAATATTATAGCATGTAATTCTTCAACTTGAAAGTGTGCTTCAAATAAGAAAATAACAAAATCTTTTTGTAAGCTGCCTCTGGCACCTAAATTATTAATGCTTGTGCTACTGCTTGGGTTTAGGGAACTTGCTTTCTGTAATATCAATGAGTATAACTGAGTCTCTGAAGCCTAGCTATACTGTTTTTTAACCTGACTTCAGGACAAGCAATGGGAAAAGCACTGTGATAAATGCCATGCTATGGGACAAAGTCCTTCCTTCAGGAATTGGACACACCACTAATTGTTTCCTGCGTGTAGAGGGGACAGACGGACATGAAGCTTTCCTGCTTACTGAAGGCTCAGAGGAAAAGAAAAGTGTTAAGGTATGATTTCCTTAAACATAAGAGAAAGGAGAAGAGCTCTTCAGAAGTGCCAGAAAAAAAAAGGAGCAAAAAAAATTAAAGTATTATAAATAAGCTTCGCAGTTAAATAATTTAATGATTAATGGAGTAGAGATGAAGAACGGGGTTTTGTTAGATGTAGGAAGGGAGGAATGGAGCAAGTTACAGGGTGAAATATTTTCATTTTATGAAAAAGATGATAGGTTGTATTTGTAAGTGATAGCAGGAAACCAGAACGATGACTCGGGAAGTTCTGAGCTCTGTATGACTGGCAGAGAGGACAGACTTCCTGGTAATTCCTCAGTAGCCTTTCTTGGCAGTAAAATCTCACTAAGCAGATGCCTTTTGTCTAGGAAACTCAAGTAAGTTTTAGGTGGAAAACCTTCTCCCAGGGAGAAGGTGATTTGGAGTTGGGTTTTATCTTAGATTGTCTGTGAAGAGCCCTGGAGGGGAGATAATTGTGTTAATGGGTCTTAGCACGCAGGAAATGTTATAATGATCCATCTTTTTAATAGACAGTAAACCAGCTGGCTCACGCCCTGCATCAAGATGAACTTCTGAATGCTGGCAGCCTAGTCAGCGTAATGTGGCCCAATTCCAAATGTCCTCTCTTAAAGGATGACTTGGTGCTGATGGACAGGTGAGAAATATCTTTCTTTCCTTTCCTGCTTATCACATATTAATTACAAGAATGTCTTCCAATACTAATTTAACAAACATCAAGGAAATTAACCCTGTTCTAGTCTGTGATGGGAATTAAAGTTATTTGCCTGTAGTTAGCAGTCAGAGTTTCTCTTGATTGGTACTGCCTTTTAGCCTGTACTCTGTGTCACCTCAGCACAGTGTAGCTCAGACATGGAGAATTAATTCCCTGAAAAGCTGAAACACATCTCTTAACCTTTTGAATTCTATTTTTGCTGTTCCCACAGCATAGTAATGTCTCTTCTCTTTTTATTGCTAGCCCTGGCATTGATGTAACCACAGAGCTGGACAGTTGGATTGACAAATTCTGTCTAGATGCTGACGTATTTGTCCTGGTGGCAAATTCTGAATCAACATTGATGCAAACTGTATGTTCAAGTCCACTTGTTCAGTAAATTTGGCTAAAAGTTAAGAGAAAAAATTGACATATTAATCTGAAGAGGTTTTGTTCCATTTTGCTTAGGAGAAACAGTTCTTTCACAAGGTGAATGAACGTCTGTCTCGACCCAATATATTTATTTTAAATAACCGCTGGGATGCATCTGCCTCTGAACCAGAATACATGGAAGAGGTTTGTGATGTGTTTAAATTCTTTCTGTTTGCATGGAGTCCATTTTTGACTCTGGTCCTTGCGGGTAGAATCATAGTGTTGTATGTGTTTTACAGTTTGTATTTTTATTACCTTTGTGTGGCAACCAGAGGGAGTATAGACTAGTGCTCCGGACTCTTAAATTCAGAGCTGGAAATCAGGAGTTTCACAGGGGCCTTTTGAAATGAGATCACTTTGATAACCTCTGGAAGATTCCATCAAGCAGTAAAGATATTCCTTATTCTTTTGTATTGGTAGCTTAGACCAGCAGAGGGCATCAGGAAGCCTGATTTAACCTTGAAGAGCTGGAGTGTAAAGTGGGTTTAACTGCATGTGGGGTTTATCCTGTTTGTCCCTCAGGTGCGTCGGCAGCACATGGAGCGGTGCACCAGTTTCCTGGTAGATGAGCTGGGTGTAGTGGATCGAGCCCAGGCAGGGGATCGCATTTTCTTTGTGTCAGCAAAAGAAGTGCTCAATGCCAGGATTCAGAAGGCTCAAGGGATGCCAGAAGGAGGTAAGGAAAACTAACAGAAACTTTCCATTTTCTTACAGGGAAGAAAATGGAGAATAGCAGCCTTCCAATATCTGAAGGGGGCCTATAAGAGTGCTGGAGAGGGGCTCTTCATCAAGGACTGTAGTCATAGGACAAGGAGTGATGGATTCAGACTTAAACAGGGGAAGTTCAGGTTAAGTATAAGGAAGAAGTTCTTTACTGTGAGGATGGTGAGACACCCTTAGGTTGCCTAGAGAAGTGATAAATGCTCCATTCCTAGCAGTGCTCAAGGCCAGGTTGGATAGGGCCTTGGGTGAGATGGTTTAGTGTGAGGTGTCCCTGCCCATGGCAGGGGGGTTGGAACTGGATGATCTTAAGGTCCT
>JANHGB010057779.1:0-10443 GCA_026283785.1 Coracopsis vasa
AGTTTGGATTTACAGTTCTGCATAAATAAATGATGGCAGAAGGGAAGGATACTGCAAACAGCAGTTCATTATGGATACCCCAACATTTTTTCTTGTCCTTATTCTCTCCACAGGAGTTTGAGCATGGATCCAAATGTGACCCAAACTTGTAAGAATTGAGACATATATTTTTATAACTGCATAAAAAGCACAAGTAGGCAAAAGAATGTTGCAAAGATGGAGGAGCCCGAATAGCACAAGTTAAAAAAGGAAGACATGAAAATGCTCCAAAATTAGACTCTAGGTGTTAAACCACTTCTTTAATTTCATGAACTTGAAGGGCTTGTAAGGAATTAAGGTTTAAAAATAAGTATGAAAAATCTTTGTCTATACATTTTAAATTCAGATTTGCTCCCTCCAAACATCCCAATTCACGACTGTTTATTTGAAACAAGAATGTTTTCCCAGAGATTTGCCTAACTCGCTCCTGCCACTTCTCCTATCCTGGCCATATAAATCCAACAGAGCACTAAGAGTGAAAGAAAGACTCTGGCCTGAACATCACATCAACAGAGTTGATAGGCAAAAATTGAACTACAAAGCAAAAATCAATGTGACTGTTAGTCCTTGGTGTAAATTCAGAAGTGCAACCAAGGATTGATTTGGCTGGCAGGATCTTTCTGGCAATGGTGCACAGGAGCTCGAAAGAATATAGCTCAATTTCCTAATTTTAAAACAAGTTTTCTAGAGATTTTAACTTTATTTTGTGTATATATATATATAAAGAAATATATATATTCTTTATAACTGTGAAGTAAACAAAATTTTCTCAGAAGTCACCAAGACAACATGAGATCTTGAAGGATGGCAGCTTCTATTTAACAATTTTAAACACGGAACTCACTAAAAAGCATGTTTTAAAAGTGAAATGTTACTATTAACATGCAAATCTTCAGCTTCTGAATTCCCAGGAAAGAAATGAAAACTCCTTTCTAATCATGCACATCAACCCCAATTCATGGCAAGTCAAGTGAATCTCATTACCGCACCTTCAGAAGAGGTTCCACTTGGTAGCAGTAAACAGGAACCAGTGGGCCCCTTTCACAGGAGGAATGACTTTTGACAAATGATGACTGACAGCTATAGTTCTTGTCCAAGCAATGAACAAGCTACTGGAGGATTCTTGGAAGAGAATGGCTCTTTACGAGAAAGGAAGATGGCCTTATTTCTGTGACTTCTTTTTCTATATTTCCATGATCCTTCTAACAGCTCCTTATATGACAAACTGGGATCAGGGATTTTTTTAGATTACTGATCCTAAGGAAGACTTCAGGAAAAACAAAATCATGAAATTTAAATTCAGTTGACACAGTAAATACACGCTTTGGGGAAATACCACTCATTTTTGTCAGTTTTTTCCTCTAGGATAAATGCTAAATTTTAGCTTTCAGAGACAGCAGAAAAAACAAGGCAAAACCAGCATTCTCTTGGATAGCGTTTCCCTAAGGGAAAAGTCAAGGTCTTTCATAATTGCCATAATTGTTTTTGATGCTGGGTAAGCTAAGCAATAAAAACAGGATACAAAAATGTTGCCTTTCAATATAAAAAATCCCAGCATATGCCCTCCAGGAACACCTCTCTGTTTAAAGCTCGATCAATCAATCTTCTAAAAAGTGCTTACTTATTTTTACCTTTAAAGCAAGCATTTCCATCTAATGAGATTAACAAAGCTGAAGCAGCACCTGGGCTGCAAAACACTGGCTTTATGTCAGATCTTTACCCCTACATGAAAATAAGCTGGTCCCAAGGCACTAGTGTATCTGGTATGGTATATATGATTATATCCCACTTTTGAAATCTGCCTTTGAGCTCAGATATAGGAACCTGGCACAGAGAAAACAGAAGATTAAGCAGAGCATGAAGGAAGGAATCATCCCAAAAACGCTTAAGTGCAACATGGAAATAGCGACTGACCTATAGGGAGGTTGAGGACAAAGACCAGCTGTCCTCTGCTTCTGGATATCACAGCAGCGCTCTCATAGAGAATGCGCCTGTGCCCAGCCTCTCCCTGTGCCAGGGCTCTCCCCAGCCCTTTGCCAGATTGCCATAACTGGGCCAGAGGGAAGCTGCCACACTGAGATACTGACTGGAAAAAAAAGAAATAGACAATGAAAAAGGTTATTTTTTTCTCTAGTGCCAGTGAGTACATATTTTTATTTTCTATATCATACCGCCAAAGGACAAGTGAACCAACTGCACAAGGCCAGAATAATGACACGCAATGACATGCAATGAAAACAGGCATCTGAGAAACACACACACTTCTGAGTATTTGGATGACATTTGTTATTTCTTTCTAGAAACATCCCAGCGTACAAGAGATTTTTGCCTGTGCCCAACAGTCCTTGCTTCAGAGGGCAAAAAGGGGATAAATACAATGCAAGATGAAGAACGTGCAGCAATAAAAACTAAGACGTAACCCTTAGAAGTAATATAAAGTTGGGAACAAGCGATTAAGCTGACAAAACATGCATTTCACAGCAATCTAATTCACATTCAGATGTCGAGGACTGACTAGATACAGGGTTACCCATTGAGCAGCTAATCACGAGCAGAGCTTGTCTAATTTGAAGTCAGCACATTAACTTCTCTTGTATGGCTCTTTCTTCACAAAGACAATCTCCTTCCTCCCTCCTTTTCAACAATTTCAATCTTTCCCCTCCTCTCACCTCTAGAACACAGTTGCCCATTAAAATACCTGGACAGCCATCAGGTATGAAGAGATGCGACTTTCACAGAGTGAAATAAATAGTTTTCCCTTTATTTCATCCAACAAACTGCTAGCCTCCACTGCTATGGAAGAAACAGCTTTGTGTCTCTGCTGGGAAGTGCCCACTGGGATCTCACTCTTTGTGGAAATCCCAAACTCCCAAACATAAGGCCTGTGACTGTGACAACCCCAAGCTTTGTGGACGCCACTACACAAGGATAAAGTGAATACACTTTGCTCAGCTCTTAAATTTTACACCAGAACTCATCTGCAATTATAATGGACCAGTAACTAGCCACCATCAGAAGGAAAAGACAGGACTCTGAACTGTTTATTTTACATTACCAACAGCATTAATGTAGGAAAGCAGCACAAGCACCATTGTATGAGTTTACTCAGTCTATGCCATTTGTTTTCACTGAATGACCTGCTATATAGTATTTGTGGCTTCTTTCTTACACTACATTTCCTTTTCTTGGCACGTTGTCCCAGCATGTACCCGGCTGTCAGTTCTGACATCCCAACTGTTTATAATAAAAGGAAGGGCAGTGAATGGGTTTCAATGCAGACACACACACTCAGGAATAACCAGCAAACCTGCTGCACCCTTACAACTTTTGAGAGCTGCTATCAAATCAAACACAAAGGCAGAGAACGGAACTGTTTCAGAACAGTGATGTTACAGTCTTTTTCAGCAGACAACCTCCTGACCCACTGAGGCTTATGTGTTGCAGCAAACTCAAGAACTGTGATAAAAGAAGCTTTTACTTCTTGGTGCACCACTCGAGGAGAATAGGGACACTGTGGAAAGCAGGCTACTGAACACCCAGGCTTGGTGCCTGCCCCATGCCTTCCTAAAAACACAGGACTACAGCATCACAAAGCCTCAACCACTGCAGGAAGCAGTATAAGGGAGGGACAAAGGCAGTGAATGGAATTGAATCCTGCAGGTGTTCTTTCAGTTTTCCACTGATTAGTAAAAGGGGTTGGGGGAGCAAAACCAGAAACAAACCCATAAACTTTTGTGAGTGAAAAAACCCCCACATTTCCAGGGTAATTTATGGCTCTGGAATTGTGAATGTTGAAAATAAATGCTGCTCCAAATGGAATCATCAAAATTTCTGTGTAACATCGAATATAAAACTTGATGAGTCAGAATACATGGCAGGGGGGCTGGAACTAGATGATCTTAAGGTCCTTTCCAACCCTAACTATTCTATGATTCTACAATTTAAACTTCAGAATTCTGGAATGCAAGAAATAAGGGGGAAAATCCTGGCAAAATTTTATTTCAGGGTGAAAATCTTTTATCTCCAATATTTTTCCTTTCACTGCACATATATGTTTCACATGCACAGAGCCTCCACAAAGCACTAGATATCAGAGTCTGTATTTCAGCTCCCAGTCCAGACGTTAAGCCCAAGTCAGCACACATTATTCAACATTGGAAAGGTAACACAGTGGTCAGCTGCCACTCAGCAACACCCCAGAGCACCGCTATAACCCATGCAGGGTTTGCTTCCTATGACTTCTCTTCTAACCTTCTTCCTGACTTTGAGAGTGAAGCTCACTTTCTTCCTTTCAAGATCACTACTCTCAGCCTAGGTGACTTCAATTTCCACTTTAATGAACGTCTTTCCAGTGCTTCTCATTAACCTTCCCCTTCACTCTCCAGCTCTGGCCTGTCTTTCACAGTCACTGGCTTGTTGATTCAGGGCCTGACCTGGCAAACTCGTACGCTCATGAATAATTTCCCTCCTGGGAATAGCCAGCCTAACTTTTGTATGATTTCTCCCAGAAGTTAAATTACTTGCATGGATGTGGCCAATAGGATGGGGTTTTTTGTTTGTTCATTTTTACTTTCTGACCTTCCAGGTCTTGGTTCTGCACCTTCACTATTACTGATGTCTTCTATTATTTTATTTTAGGTTTTTGAGGCTTATTCACTAGACCGTAGTTAATAATTGATAAAGCATAATTGGAAAATATTGGAGGTATGTGTATGCTATATTGCAGGTAAGTAGATACTTATAATTATATAGATATCATAGATTCTCCAAATGGGTTTTGTTCCATTTGATTCATTTTAAATATTCCAAAGGAAAATCGAATTGTTCTTAAGTTCACAAATGTAATATTCAAATTGCCAGTGGTGTTAACCAAGTTGGTTACAAAATAAGTCATGAGCTGCATGACACGGTGGAATCCTACATACCCATTAACACTTCCACAGCATCTACAGTCACTCTCCGTGAACATTCACCCTAGTTTTGCTCAGTGTTTTGACTGGAGAAACAAGCAACAGGTGAAAGGGAGTGAAACCGAGTTCTGTTTAGGAACCTGAATACTGATTTGCAGACATTTTTTTAGCCACCTTCAGGTTTGTGTTATTCTCCTCACATTTGTTATACGCAATTTTACCTTCTTTCAATTAAAATTTCCTAGTTTTGTAATTCTTTATGCTTTCCCATCTCTTTAATCATGTTTCCCTAATGCTCCTATGTTCATCCATGCCCTTTCATGTATTTTACCCCCACAACCTACAGCATGCTCTGTTATGTTTCTCTCTTTCTTCATCTTTGTAACCTACTGACTCTTGCACTATTTAACTTACTTTTCATTCTTGGTCTGCCACATTTTCACTTTCCTAAGTTGCTTCCCTACCACCCCCCTGGGTATCTACACTTTGAAGTCTAGGCAATTTGAATAACCCTGTGTCATAACTGATGGAATGATCCTTTAACCCTTATTCTCAGGGATTTTAATATTAGAACTAACCCTGAATGTTAAAAAACACTGTAAATGTGGGTTTCAGGACAACCTCTTAAGGGTACCTACATGGAAGTACACATGGTTGCACAAGTATTTATTGTTAACAATACAAATATGCATGCAATATTTTTATAACACGTAGTTTCATTTGTACACACAAGGGAGACTGAAAACATAAAACACTAAAACTTGATTCTAGAAAAATTAAGACGATAGAAGGCAAGAATTAAATAGCATCTTAACACCTGAAAATTATGATAGCAAATCCAGCTTTCTATGCTGGAAGCTAGGCAGAGTGGATTATCTCTACTGTTTGACAAGGTGGGTGACAGTAATAACTACACTAACATCCCAGAACATCCTTGATCTCATCACTTCACCTCTTTGATTTTACAATGACTGTACCTTCAAAATTGAATATTGCTCTCATCACTGATGCTGTCTAATGTGAAGACAATGCACTACACTAATCTGAGAGCAGAAAGTCAGTGCTGTTCCACTGCCTCGGAAGGCACTGGTTAGGGAGCTCTCAATAGAGAACAAATCAGAATCAAACAAGAGAATATTCAGATACATCACAACCAGTCAACTCAATCACATAAAGAGATACTCATGCATTATTCATTCTATGAAATCTGGGAGTTTTTCCAGAGAATATGCCACAGACTAGAGATAGGGTTTATCAACTGTTTTAAATCAGCATGTTTTATCTAATACAATAACAATTTATTTACTGAGGATATTTATACCATCAGAGCTTTTCCAGGCTTAATTGATTCTTTTCATCAAGATCCTCTGCACTGGGAAAACCAACTCACAAAGGAATTTGAAAAGAGACTACGCTGAATATCTACAAAATGATTTAGATAATAATGGGGTGAAGTTATGGATCTGTTAGCATTTCAATTACCAGATTCTTTATCTTGGGAGCTATTCTACAAGGCCCTCCTCATTTAAAGGATGGCAAAAATAGTTTTTCTTTTTAGAAAACAGTTTATATGGACTTAAATAATCATTAATCACCAAAGCTACAGTTTAGGCAAGAGAGTTTGCAAATATACCGCTTGCACTGACAAAAACCTTTACACAAAAGCTGACATAAAATGGAGATTTTAACAAGTGTATCAAGATTGATAGAAGTATAGACCGAGTACAATTCGGTTCAGTGCTTTTCCCCTAAGCTTGCCATCAACCACTTCAGCGAGGTGAGTCTCACCACTGTAAGAAAACTGGAGCAGGTCAGCATTTATCCTTGCAGATCAGTAAGGTTAAGTATTGCCAAGCTTAAACCTCAAAAATCATGAGCCAGACACCTAAAATTACGAAAATATTCTAAAAATGAGATTAATAAAACCCAGTTGTTGAGCTAATTCATCACTTGATGTTCAACCTTTAGTCTTTTGATTCCAGTATCTGGTTATTTAAGCCATAAAAATATTACCTCATGAGATAAAATTCAAATGAACAGAACTATGCTAGTCAGAAAAGCTGCAGTTACCAGGCTGCCAGCAGTAACTGGCTGGATTAATAGGGAGCCAGATCCTTGTGCCAGTCTGAGGCCAGGGAAATCAGAAGGAGATAATTAGCGTTCCTTTTAATTGTAACAGAAGCTAATACAAGAGAGAAACACTCCCAGACTACATTCTGTTCTGATTGAAAAGAATAATTGCAGAATAAGGTTTTAGATCCAAAAGCAAGGACACTTCCTAATTACCTACCTTCAAATGGCTAAGTGCCTAGTAGCAGGGTAAAGAATTCTGTTGTACATGATTGTTTGGATAAATCACAGTGAAGAGGAAAGTCAACACAAACTCCTTTAACATATTGCAGCTGTTTAATTGAATAAAAGCAAGCAGATGTTGCTGCAGCAGGTAAAGGAACTTGTACCTTTAAAGACAGACTACATGACTAGAGAACATTCCATTTATGTATGAAAAGTCTGTATGTAAAAAGTTTCGCTTCTGTGTGGAATCCTAGCTAGAAATATTAGCCTGTCTGGTAAAGAGATTTCTTTTTCCCCTTCTCTTTAAAGGATTAACAGCAGATTCTAGTGTAATGTAAAGAGTATTTATGATATATTTCCAACAAAATTCTTCTAAATCCTTTTGACACAGAATGCTATTCCTGCTAAGCACCGGCCAGAGTACAGCTGAATGACAAAGCAGCAGGGTGGCAGAGTACTAAGGAAATAAGAAGCAGCATTCTGCCACCCCCTGTTGCTAGATCCTAGCCCTCCATGCCACACTCTTTGTTCTCTCAATTCAGCTAACTTCTCCACATATGAGTCCTTGACCACTCGTTTCTTGCTTGCAGGTTTTTCATCTCGACCAAAAGAGCTTTTTCGTTTGTGTTATTTGTTGGCTGGGTCTCTGGGTTTGTTTGCGTACTTTAATTTAAATGCAAAAGCCTCTTTATCCAGGAAAGTAAATGTTCTTTAGTTCCAAACACCCAACGTTGGTTTCTGAGGCCACATTTTATAAGGCATAGTTTCACAGCTTCTGAACCCATCCCTGAATTAATCTGTCTGCACATAGCACCATATCCAGGCAACAACTGCAAGTCCTACTAAGGCCCACTTGTCCCAGAGGATTTGTCTTTAAAGACAAAATAATTTGGAGAACGGACAATATATAAAGGGCCAGCAGATTAAAGTGTGATGGAAACTGAAAGTTTAAAAAGCATGAGATAGCAATTAACCAAGGAACAAACTTATGTCTCTAAGCATATAGAAACACAGAGCCTGTGACAGAATCAAAGTCTCCCAGAAAAAAATGAAAATAAAAAGGCAGCAAGGGAAACTGCTTAAAAATTAAAGTGTTTACCTTTTTTGTAAAGGCTGTAAGGTAAGTGCTATTTCAGCTCCCAATCCACGGTACAGAGACAGAGGTAGAAGCATTAAAATAAGCAATGCTAAAACCAAGTCATGCAAGAATCATCAGCAAGGCTCCAGACTCAGACTGGGCCCCACTGACAGCGCTTTGCCAGTTTTATTCAGGATCCAAATGAATTGTCAAGATACTAATAAAAAATTCAAATTAACTCTGAGATCTGCAATTTAATAGCTTCCTGATGTGAAATGAAAAATAGATCAATAGATTGATCTCAAGCTTTATTTAGTCTTATGACTTTCTATGTACTTTATATGGAGTAAAGAAGTAGCAATTCTTCTCCAGCTTCACAGGGACTTATGCTCCTCTACTCACACAGGTTTCCTCCTCTGAAATAGCATAAACATAGCATCTAACTTCTTTCAAAAAGACTGTTAATGAAGTACATCACAAAAGTTTGCTAAGGAAGATACAGTTACAGAGAAAAGACACTCTGCTCATTGAAAGTGCAAATAATAGCGCAAAGAAAGGGCTTTTTAGGAAGGAGTAAATGTTAAAGTGGCATAAAATTGCACTAGAGTAAAATACAGTTGAGGAAATTTGAAGTGACCTGTAGAAGACAGTTGATCAAGTATCATGACACAAGTGGATATGCAACATTTACAGATCCAAGGTAATGCAGAAATTTTACCTACTTGCATATAATGGCACATTCTCAACCAACTGTAACTTCGAAAACAGACCAGGACATTGCTGTGCAAAGTCAGTGAGACCGTTGATTTCTCCTGCAATAGTGGATAAAACCAAAAAGAATTAAATGAGATAAAACTCATCTGGAGAAAACAACCCCGATGTAAATGAGCAGCACAGCCTCCTCTGTAATACTCCATGTTCTTTTCGCCCCCTTTTAAAATGACAGCAGGAAGAAAAGCTGCTAAATGAATATGAACTGCCCCAGATAGATCAAATACAAACTTTTTTCTTCCCCTGAGACTTCAGTCAATCTCCAGTTGAATGAAAAATTATCAAAGGATCGTGTTCTATCTAATGTGTGTGCTAAAATGAAGCAATGCATGGCTCAGCAAATTAAGACTGTGACTGTTATCTGGGCTCAATGACTTTAAACAAGTTACTTAACCTTCCCTTACCTCAATTTCCTAACCTCTTTAAAAGGGCGAAGCACCTTTTTGTTGGAAAACCTCCATCAAAACCCAAGATGTTGTGATAATTATTAAAAAATTAATAAGCATTTCATTAGATTAATTTTAAAAGATATTTCTAAATCCTTAATTCAGTGCAGAGGAAAACATCATTTGTAACCAGACAACCAGAGTAGAAACCAGTGTAAGGCAGCAAAAGCTGTTCCAGTAACAGAAACTGTAGCTACATCATTAAGAACAATTTTAAATGCTTACGGCTTTCGTAATCACTTTCATTTTATTTTCCAACTTTTTTTATTAGAACATCGACTACTCATTATCCCAGCACAGCTAAAGTGGGACACAATCAATGCCCTGCAGATTGTCTGCTCTGCTGTTTGTGATAAACACTGTCTAACAAGTTAGAAAATAATCCATTTTGATACCGCTTCCCAATTAGACCTGTTAAATGTTTTTTGAATGACTAAACTTTGTTAAGATTTACACCTAAATGTGTTGCTAACCTAATATTTTAAATAGAAGAGCATTGTGCCATTTCTAGTCACTTTCTTATCAAATTTCAAGCTAAGCAAATCAAATCGTAATTGCTTTCTTAGGATTCAATGCAGGTTAATATGTACCTGGTAACTTTCGGAATGCTAGTCACTCATTTTCACAGCAGCTGACCTAGATGCACACTCAGGAAATCATGCCATTAATACCATGCTATGAGACAGCCCTTTCTACATGTGCTCAGTATGAAGCATGCCAAAATAAACCCAGCAAATATAACTAACAATAATGCCAGCCCCATTTAATATCTCAAAAGGCAATTTTCATAGAATCACAGACTGGTTTGAGTTTGAAGGGACCTTAAAGCTCATTCAGCTCCAGCCCCCTCTGCCATGGGCAGGGACACCTTCCACCAGAGCAGGTTGCTCCAAGCCCCTGTGTC
>JANHGB010057785.1:9041-24152 GCA_026283785.1 Coracopsis vasa
AATACAGGCTGAGCAAAGAACAGATTGGTGTGAGAAGGACTTGGTGCGTTTGTTAACAAGAAGCTCAAAGTGAGCAGGCAGTGTGCGCTTTTAGCCCAGAAAGCCAACCATATGCTGGGCTACATCAAAAGAAGCGTGACCAGCAGGTACAAGGAGGTGATACTGCCCCTCTACTCTGCGCTCATGAGACCCCACCTAGAGTCCTGTGGTCAGCCCTGGGGCCACCAACATAAGACCATGGACCTGCTTAAGCAAGTCCAGAAAAGGGCCATGAAAATGATCAGAGATCTGGAGCACCTCTCCTATGAATATAGGCTGAGAGTTGTGCTTGTTCAGGCTGGAGAAGAGGAGGCTCCAGAGAGATCTTATAGCAGCCTTCCAGTGCCTAAAGGACAAGGGGTAATGGCTTTAAACTGGAAGAGGGTAGATTTAGATTAGATACAAGGAAGTGGTTCTTTATTGTGAATATGATGAGACATTGGAAGAGGTTGCTCAGAGAAGTTGCGGCTGCCCCACAGGTGTTCAAGGCCAGGCTGGACAGGGCTTTGAGCAACCTGGTCTAAGGGAAGGTGTCTCTGCCCATGCAGAGATGTTCTTTAAGGTCCCTTTCAAGCCAGCCAGTCCTATGATTCTGTGATTCTATGATTCCATGGTTTTCCGACTCTATGATTTTATGTGGCAATTTGGAGAGATATTTATGTTGCTTGTGCTTGTATCTGCATGCCATTATTAAGTCTATAGATTTCCTTAATTAAGTAATGCAAAAAACAGGACCGGATTTTCAAAACAGCTCAACTTTTTTAAAGAAGACCAGAGTTTTAAAGAGATCTCAAGGATTCCCACTGTGATATTTTGAGCTAAATCATGAAAAACCTTACAGTACAGTAGGACCTTTGTAAAGTTCTAACCACTCACTTCAGAGCCTATGTAGCTAGGATCCTCCTTGAAAACTTGGCACAGAAGTGCAGATTGATCATTTCTGAAAATCTGTTCTAAAAGAACAAGCATTCTTTAATCCAGTGGAGTAAGATGTATTGATATACACTGTGACCTAATACTAGTTCATTTTGAAAAACATTATCTGGGAAGGAGCATCATGGCAACATCATCTGATATAAAAATGACTTGATATGCACAATGCAAAGACTCCATAGATCCATTGTGAATCTGGAGCAAACACTCTTTAGAGGCATGCACAAACATTTTGGGGAGTATTCAGCAAAAGTATGCAAATGCTTCCTTCCCAGAATATAAAAAAGTCAGATGCTGAAATTTCATACCTAGTTTCAGTTTTGGATTATCATTTTATATTTAGGTTGTTTTAGGGAGTACTTTAGAGATTTTTTGAGCCAAGCACTTGACAATGTTCTCATTAGTGCAACATTTGACAGCTCCCTCTGCTGCAAGAGAAAAAAAAAAGGAATTAAACACTTATTTTCTTTCTAAAATTCCCCATCCTTAAACGACTGCTTTACCCTTTCAGTTGCTATTTATGACTTGTCAGGATATACTAGCACATACCACAGATATTATTTGAATTCCAACCTCAAACGTAACACTGTCTTTCAAAGGTGTAAAAGTCATCCTAGCTGATTATGTCCACACTTGTATTTTCTAAAGGAGAGCCAAAATATTTTTCTATCTCAAAAGCAAGAGAAATATGTGTCACAAAAAATCTTTTATTAGTTCTACACTCACAAACCTCCACTTTGATTGGCTTTTACTCTTGTTATTGTTTTATTTCTTAAACAAGTAAAAAATCTGATGCTAAATTCAATGATGAACAGCTATAGTCATGTGAAAGTACAGACCAGTCATACAACTATTACTCACTAAAGAGAAATATTATGCGAGGAATGCATTCTTTGGTAAAAGCCCTTAACTAGACAGCTGTATGCATTGTCACATACTAGATGGAGTTTTAAATCATAAGTCCTTCTTTGTCTCATGACAGACAGGAAAAAAGCATTTCTTTGATTTATAGATAGATAGGGATGCAACTCCATTTTTAACTCAAAAAGAGATGTTTCTCTTTTTAAAATATGCTTCTTGTCATACAGGATCCACAAGCAGGATACAAAGACAGAAAGGAATTTTTAAAAGTTCATTCATTCATGAAACAAACTAGCATTGCAGTTACCTTCTGTTCCTCCTTTTTCACTTAAATATATTTATTGAGGATGAAATGAAGCAGACAGAACAAAGACTAGCACTCTGTAGTCAGCCATGGCAAAGGCAATTCAAACAACATGCTTAAACCTTATCTTTAGGAGACTGTCTCTGAGATAAAACAGTAAAGGAAAGCTTCTGTTTCAATCAGTGGCCTTTCTGAGGTTGACAATAACCATAGTAATTTGCTTCCATAAACTTTGCATCATACAGGTTTATAGAATTATGTTTAATCAATTCAACTTCGTACTCTTCAGCCTGTTTGACTGTTATGACTGATGTCTCAAAATACATTTAAACATGGCTTCTAGATCTTGTTGTAAGACCCATCTATATTACTACTTAATTCAAGATGAAGGCACTGGTTACTGTTCTGGATACTTATCAGCTCACTGGTTTCCAGTCGGAGGGTGAGACTTTTGGAATGTGTTCTCATGATGAATTTTTAGGGTACCTAAAGCATAGGGCTATAGGCACCAGTATAATTTGTCTCAAGAAGGAGTAAAATGCTGTGAGATTAATCCACTCTTCCATATAGACTAAAGGAACAGGAAAGACAGTACATGAAGTCTATCCCTTTCTTTTACTCCTTCAGAGAATCCATGCCGAGGGAACTGCCTTCTAAGCTGGAAAAGTTCAGATTGCTCAAAAACTGCTTTTTCTTCAGTGGAGATTCTTTTGAAACTCCAAGATGCCTTGTATTTTGATTCTGTATTAGGCTCTTAATTTCTTAATTTCCTTTCAATTCTCTCTTGCAGGAACAGTGTCGAGGTAGTTCCCCATGTCTCAGTACTATCTAAGAAAGTTGCTAACAGAAAGGTACTACTTAACCATTTCCTCACAAGCTGATCACGTAAGTAGTGTTCATCAACCTGCCATTTCTCTTGACCATTGTGTAACAACACTTTACATTGACTGAGTTTCACACTTGACAGTTTAATCAAAGTCTAGCATAAGCCAAACTCTGAACCTGTTATAGCGGGATCCTCATGATTGCTTTTCCCTGGCTTGCTAGACAATCCCAACTACAGAAAATATTCTGAGTGCACTTCATTAGTTATAGATGATGTTGGACACTCAAGTGTACAGATCTGCACAAGAAGCCAAGATACTAATGAAGAATGTTATATTCTTGTTTCTAGCCAGGCAGAACAGAGACCTGAATACTTAGGGGTTTCCCAAATATGACGTTTTTCTGAGTTGGGTACCTCACAGTTTTTCCTCTGAGAGCTATATATTTGTACTGCATTTGTCTGCTTAAGCATGGATCCTGATTGCCAGCTTTCCTTGTCGTGTTCCTCTCCAATCTTTGTGATAGGGAAATTGAACTGACTTAGCTTCAAAATTGAACTTCTCTCCTGGTAGCCTCCTTCCAGTTACATGTTGAGACTCACAATCTCTCCTCAGCAAATGTTTGGCCATCTGACCACAATTCCACCTGAAACTGACTCTCCTAGTTGTGAACTGTTGGACTAAGACTTGCTCTTTCTCTTGAATTTCATAACCCGTTAAAGCAGATCCCAGTTTGTTTCCCACAGGACTTCCTGACTTTCTACCAAGTCTAAATCCCCTATTCACTGAAGGGCAAAGGGCATCAGATGGGTTCTGGAAAAACTGGACTGCTCAGTGGCACAGTATATGAGTATCCTCACAAACCCAAATTTGGATGACTGATTTTTCTGCAATGCTACCAAAACTGTACTTTAAAAATAAATTTATCTGTCATGGGACAACAATGGAAACAGGGAAAATAAATTAAATTGACATTTTGAAGATTGTGGACTGAAAGTTCTAGCCTGAGGCATAAAACCAGGAACATTAACAAGACACTACTTGCCTCAGTTGACTTTCACAGGAGCTAAGTGGCTGTGTGTGTGGTAAAAGTGATTTTATTTTCTGGTTTTTTTTTTTTCTCCAAATGAAAAATATTTAACATTCCTTGTTTAAAAGGAATTGGGGAACTACTACAAGTTGAAAAGGTTTTAAGTTTCACAAGACAAAAACATGTAATATGAACCTCCCCACCCCACTGGATTCCCCATCTCTAAAGTAATTTGAACAAAAATGGCCTCAGAAGTCCAGCAGTTTAAGAAAGGGAAAAAATAATCATTTCATTCTGAGTAGAAAGCCATGTTGCGTGTATGAAATAAATTAGACTAAAAGTGCCAGGACCTCAAATTTGAAGGCAAGAGAAAAAACTCTTCCTTTCAAGGGGAGCAGAAGGCTGTATTTTAGGCAGAGAAGAAATTCAAAGTTAGTTACTGCAGACTTATCCTCAGCTGGAGTAAATCAAGTACTAAAAATTATGAAAAAACCCCCAAGAAGTAAAGCTGGGAAAAAAAAAAAAGAAAAAAGAAAAGATGAAAAGTATATATACTGTGAATATCCTCAGTGGAATAACTAACATGAGTAGTATGAATTACAGCCTTTTTTATTTGCACATAATAATGATCTAAGAAAAGATATATTTCTTATAATCACATTTTTTTTATTTTTTTTTTTTTTTGCTTCTTTCTAACATTGCAAGTTAGGTCCTAAAGCAAGGATTTTAATATTTTATAACAGTGACAACTGAAAAGTAAGGGTCTTAGGTACTACACACTTTCACAGCTTTGAATATAGGACTGTTTATGGTGATAAAATTTCCAGTAGCAGGAAAATAGGTCTAGAGAAATTTGTATCTGAGGTTCTGATTTTGCAGTAAAAGTTGTGTAAATATAGATGGCAGTTGTATAAAATTTCCTAAAGAAGTAATCCAAGATGAACCTAAAAAATCATGCTTTGTCTTTTTCTGCCTAGCACAAAGCCACTATTTGAACAGCACATTCTGTGTGGATGTATAAATACAATGCTGTAAGAAAGTAAAAAAAATATTTATGCCTGTCTTAGAAAACTGGCTGGGAAAAAGTGCTTCACTTTAAAGAATCAAATTAAAATTATTAGATTACATGTATTGATGATGAATGAAAATTCAACTGCAGTGGTCTGTGCAGGATTGCAAGTGCCCAGCACAATCTGTTATTTGGCCATTTGACATTTATGTTTTATAGGTTAACATGACATAAGAAATATAGAAGATAATTTTATTAAGTAGCAGCCTTTCTCCTGTGGAAGCACCTGGCTTTGCAGGTAAACTATCGATCCTTGCAAGACAGGTTGTGAGTTTGGGGAGTGGAAAAGGAAAATCAGCATGGGATGAGCCAGCCACAAGTGGTCTTAGGTTTCAGTTTAGAAAATATCCACAGCTCAAATACTTGTAACTTAAAACCAGTGGGAGTTCCTTTATTTCTTTATAGCATCAGAAACAGATGTTGACTCCCTTCCTACGTGCTTTCTATGGTCATTTTCTCATGGTGGGGAAAGTTCAGAGTAATCAGAAATTTCAAAGTGGCAGAGGGTTTGTTTTACCCAAGCAGTCCCAAGTGATCAAATAATTATCTGTGGGGAGCGGAGGGTTTAAAAAAAAAAAATAAAAAATTAAAAATAAAAATAAATACGTTAGAATAAGGTAGGAAGAAACTTTGGGAAGAAAAGTAGTGTAAGAATTTAATCAAACAGATACAAATTAGAAGAGAGGAAAACTAAGTCTTAAAGATCTGTTGCTTTGGTTTGATCATACCTCACATTCAGAACTCACTTTGCATCCAAGCTTCACAATTGGGATTATTTCTAAAGCAGTATTTCATTTTGTTCCCTGAAATTATCTATGTTCACAAAGCAGGAAGAGACCAAAGTACAAATGAAACTAGGTAAAAAGATCAGGCCTGTTGCTTTTTCTTGTCATTTTAGATGAGTTACACAATGTTTAGCATTTCTTTCTTGTATTATGTTGCACCTAGATGTACTGTAAACAATCTTTTGCTAAACATGTGATAGTAAATTCACACAGAGTTGGAAAAGTTGCATTGAGTTGAACTGAATTTCATCCATGTTCCTGTTTCTAGTCAGAAGAGAGAGAAAGGCACACCTAAAAAGTGATACAAAGAGTTTAAATAAAGCAGTTAGGAAGATACTTAGAGTCTGCTAAGATAAAACATTAAGCTTGTGATTTCAGGCAGAACCTTGACACTGTAATTTGCATAAGAACCTTCAACATATGTCACTTTTATAAATTACTTTATAGTATATATTATATATATGTAATATAATTCAATAAAACATCACAATTTTGTCTATATATTTTTTTAATTTATTTGTTATTTAAAGGTAAATTTCTCCTGCCATCTAAAATTAACAGTTTCTCTAAAGCTGCAGAAAAATACTCAGTGCCACAGCCAAAACCCACATCCTGTATGTTTCAGAAGATATGATAAATGACTGTTAATAAACCGGAAAACACTGAAATACAGATTAAATGGTAACTAAAAATGCAGTGCTAACAAACAACAATTAGAACCATAATTGGAGGAAGCAAGTAAGACACTTGAGAGTATCAACAAGTAAGAAGTAGGAAAAATCTATGTTATTTCTAATCTAATACTAGATGCAGCATGTATCTGTTCCTGGTGTTGGAAGAACACAGTGAAATACAGTGAAACAAAGAGAACACATTTTTATTTTTTATGTAACTAGAACTTTAAGAAGCCTATAACAGGGAAGAGCCTAATGTCCAAGCCCCAACATCATCCTGAATATATCATCCAGAAGAAATAAATCATGAAGCTTTCTTCTGTCTTGATATCTATGATACTGACTAGGTTCCACTTATGGTAGCTTTCTCTTACATCATGATGGTTGAAAGACAAAACTGTCAAAGACCAAGATCTTCACTGGTGTACAGCACCATGATAAGGAGGGAAAAAGGAAATTAAAAGGATCTTTACACATATATTAAGGCATAAATATTAAATATGCTTCTGTAGATACATCTGCGGGAGCATACAGAGCCACGTATGCATGCCAGCCTGCTTGACACCTGGAGGAGAGTTAATACATCTTCATGGATTTTGGTTCAGTGATGAAGTACTTCTCAGCAAGGCCTGACATGCTTTTCAAACTAGAGTTGGCAGGAGCTGGGACTGCAGAGCCTGTTCATTTCCATCTGCGCTGCAAGCATAAGAGCTCTCTTCATAAGCACTTCTTTCTACCTTCTTTTGAAATCAGTAAGACTAAAGAATCCTTGAGTACCTACTGGATTTCAGCATGTAGTCAGAGGCCTCGGCATCTCAAAAGCAACTTATGAACATAAACCAGGGAAATAGCCATAGGAACCAAGTTTTAAAGAGGTTTTTCCTTTCTATCCAAAGCATCATTGTTCACTCAATGGTTTTTGGCAACCAATAACCAGTCTTGGCAAGGAGGCTTTATACTGACAGCTTCAGCTTACATGAACCTCATGTACCTGCCAAAAGCTTTTAGGCAAAGACCTAGATTTGTATTGCTTTAAATATAATATGTAACTGCAGGATTTTACATCTATTTTCTTAGTGTATGTGAATCTGAAAAAGAGAAAAACAAGATGAAATTATATCGAGTCAAATAAAAAAAGGAGCAGTGAGACTCCAGTATTTTCTGAGGTCAGGCTGAGACCCCACAAGACTTCGACTTGTCTTTTCTTCTTACACATAGATTTGTGAGACATGCCTAAAAATCTTTCCTGTACAAACTTCCCCAATCCTTATCAGAAAACTGGGTACCATTTCCAGAAAATTTTCAGATCTGCTTCCCTTCTTTTCCAGTGAACTACTGGAAGTGTTTTCTCTCCCTCCAAAGGAGAAGCAGCAAGAGAAGAGAAACAGAGTCTACAGGACCATGACTAATCCCCAGGGAAAAAAGGCAGTCCAAAATGCTGTGAGATTTCACATAGCAAGAGGTTAAAGCTAAAAAATCCAATAGCCAGAAAAAAGGTAAGCTTATTTCACATTATTCATTAGCTGTGAGGTATTCTGTTGTGGATAGAAAGACTGACTATACCTTGTAGAATCTTGGGGGGATAGACTGACAGTTGCTATATGCACTGTGCAAGATGGGAAGCTGTGAATGAGCTTCTTCTTGTTCTGATCAGAAGGTGGAGGACTGGTTAACAATGGTCATGATACCAGCCTGAATATGATTATGCCAATGACTGTATCTGCTCCTGAGTAGGCAGAGACAGAAGACTGGGATCAAGTCTCTGCTGCACAGCAAGCATAGTGCCAAAATACAAGCTCACTGCAAAGCCTAAAGCAATATACTTCTTAGGACTCAAGCAACTGCCTTTTAGAGTCTTCCATTACACTCGGAAAATTATGCAACGAGAACATATACGGATGATTTAATCATCATGGAGATGATGAAAGTACCTAAGCTAACTAGTTTGAATTACAGCTTAGATATACTGGTTTGCAAGCAGTATTCTTACAGCTTTTTCCGGTCAGTGCATCTCTAGTGCTCTGCCCCTTGAATGTTACCTGTAGAATTTATGTTTGGGGATTCACGTTTCTAGAGCATGTTTGAGTAAGAGGGAGAGGAAGAGAATAGGTTGTTTTTTCACAGAATAAATCCTCGGTCAGGTTTGCAGTAGAAGAAAGGGTATTTCTTGCTGAAAACTACAGCATATTGCTATCATCCTTCCTTATAGCATCAGGTTTATGATATTATATATTATATATTTCAGGCAATTTTTCCTTTTGCTACAGACTGTGACAAAATGCAAATGTAATCCTCATCCAGGTGTTAAAATGAAAGAGATGTCTAAATTTCATAATTCACAGATTTCAAAGTTCATAATAATAAAGGCTAATTCCTGTTGCTGCAGAAATTGAATGAACTTTTCATATTTTAAGAAAAGCCTTCAGTTCCATGAGGAACTGTCCAAAAGCTGCAACTTCCTTAAAAAATGGTAGAGCTGAATGCCTTAAAGACTAACACTGAAGCAGAAGTCAGCTGATGCTTATCCATCCCACAAGCAGCTCTCATCACATGCTTATATCCACTTCTTTAAATGAAGAGAAATGCAAATTAGTTCTTCTAAGCCATGATTATAATTTCATCTGTTACAAGGTAGAATTTCCCTCCCTCTATACTGTAGCTGTCTTGTGTTTGCTTACTTACCTTAATAGGGGCGAGATTCGATTTTTATATTCTTTTTTTAAACTGGGAAGAGAATTTATCTCAATTATTTTATTTTCTGGTATAGGTTAATTTCTGGAAAATGCAAATGTCAGACCTGGGCACATTTCTTGTCAGTGCCATTGCTTTGGTAGCATAGACTTCTTCACAATTCACATCTATACCTGCTGTTCATGCTAAGTAAAGACTTGCATCAGCCTCTAGCTGATCAGCATTCTTTACCAGAACAAGGTTCACTGACCCATGATGGAGAACTTTAACAGAAGAGTTCACTTTATATGCTGTTAATTGCCTAAATATTAGAATCCTCATTTAAACTCCTCACCAAAACTCCTAAGATTTCTCTAGTCACTGGAAGACGGAAGGCAATTCGCATCATCTGAGTTTTTGTTCAAAAGTGCTTTCTTCCTTGACTAGGGAAGTCAAGACTAAAATATGCACTGATTTTTTTTAAAGCTTATGTTAACAATTAGGTCCCAATGAAAACATAACTTTCAGTCTGTTACCTGAGGAAGCCTTTGAATAACCCATTCACTCTAGCTTTTACTTAGTACAGGATTATGTTAATATAATTTGCCTATTGTTTTACTGAACTCCTTCAGTGTATGGCTTGGCAAACAGCTCAGGAAGACAGATCTCTGCCCACCTGAACACAATAAATGCAAATAACATGCTTCAAACTGAAGTGGAACACTTACACGTTTAACTCCTTCTAGATAAAACCACAGAGACCATGAGGAGGAAAGAGCTTTAATATGCAGTGCAACACAAAGAACCACAGGAATCCTCTAAAGCTACTTAAAATTCTTTCAAGATGAAAAAAAAAAGTTTTAAGAAAATACCTCCTGAAATATTTTTAAAGCTCTTCATATATTTGTTATTACACTCCATGCATTCTTACCTGAGTCCAAGAAACCTCTGATAGAAGTCCACAGGTATAAACAAGGATATCTTAGATGAATCCAGGCAGGGAATACTGCCTCTTCACTGGAGTGCAACAAGCACAAGCTGCCTGGAAAAATGATTTCACTTTGGCCCCGTGGAGGTAACAGCTGCAAACTATATGAGGCAGCCACACAGACAGGAGTAGTTGCTAGAGAAGTGTGTATGTATGTCCATGTTAAAGAATGTCTAAATTAGTGCTTCTTCTTTGATTTTATTGACAATACTGTTGTTGCAGGGCATGGTTCTACTCTGGCAAGTAACAGTGAAGAAATCTTACAGCTTATCTCCAAGATTAGTGTTTGCTCATAAGCTTTTCTTTGCTTTTCACTCTTCTACAAAACTAAAAACTGTGTTTCACATAAAAATAGAAATGTAGGTTGTCAACAGAAGGGAGCTGAAGGTTTCTGGTAGGAGAATATGTACTAGGCATTCAGCCCCTTTAAAGTGTCCTGGAGCACTGCAAAACAACACCAGCACAACTAGCGTGACATTAAGATAACATTTTAATACAAGATGACTTTGATCTGACTGGCCGAAGTTATTACTAACATTTCAAAATTCTTCAAACCAACAACATTAATGAAGGGAACAGTCTTAATTCTGAACATGACAAAAATAACTCTGCTTGATGGGGAGTGATGTGGGGATGACAGGACACAAGACAGTTATATATATATCCTGGTTTTAACAACAGGAACATCTATAGATGTATGACTTTAGGTGTAATAGCTAAACCACAATTTCCAAGCAAAATTTTAGTGTGACCATAATAAAATTTGATTTGTTCTTTTATTCGCAAACCAGAAAGATTACTACTCACTGCTAAAAGATAATGATTTATTACCCTTTGGAAGCCTGTACATTAATTGTATGAATTTCAGTGAAGCTGCCATCATTCACTAGACTACCATTTTACATCTCAAGTGCTTTTCTTCATGATTATCATTGCATTGATTACTTGGTTTCTGAAAGAAGTGATCTTTTAGGAGAAACAAAACTGCATTCATAAATCTTAATATTGCATGACACCAAAAGCTGTATTCTTATTTTGACAATGATGGTATAAATCCAGAATGATTCCCCTGACTAAAGTACAGCTGTGCTAGACTTAATGTGGTGTTTCTGAGCAAGGACATTCATAATAAAAGCTTTAGACACAGACTAAAAAGTTTATAGACAGTAAAGAACTTAGAGAAGACTTGACTGATCACAGTTTAAAATAAATACTTAAAGAAGGACATATTACACTTGTTACTCTGATGATAGCAAGAATCTATTGGAATTCTGAAAGAATCTCAGGAGCATGGTCTCTTTTAAAAGGGAACATTTTTCCTTTTTCCTTTAACAATCTAACAAATGGTGTCTCTCAACTACTGCCAGCATCCTTACATTTCCTCCTGAAACTACATGATCTCATTATAAAGTGTTTAGATTTGGCACAAGAAGCATACAGACCTCATGGTTCTAGTCCCTGTTCTGTCACTGCTTTTTATTCAATAACTCCTTCACACATACATGACATCCTTCCATCCAGAAGAATAAACTAGGACTGGATTAGTGGTTGCACATTTAATCAGTGAGCTGGCTGTTGTAAATCCTGGTTTGGTCACTTAAGTTTTGCCAGTCACCAGCAAGTGAGCAGATGTTTTAAAAAGCAGATGTGCCAATAATGAGAATCATTTCAGCTAAGTGTATAAAAATGAGCTATAAACTAAATTATTGTTTAGTAGTCTTGGCCAGAATGAAAAAGTAGATTCATCAAGGTCACAGTGCAAATGTTAATAAAACCAGAAATATGCTAGTCCCCTGATGATTCAGTCATCTTTGCTCCCATCAAAAGTGTTGATTTAACTGTCACAAGTCAGAGCAAACAGGAGACAAACCTCAAATACCTGGAAAAAAAAAACTAATCAGGGGTCATCATTTACTATTTCACAAAAGGTCTGCTTGATAATTCTTGCATGATCTACTAATGACCATTTCTGTGAAAAGATCAAGCAAGACAAAAGCATGAAAATCACTGCCTTGTAGAATATTTGCTTTAAGCACCTATTTCCCTTCCAGAACAGAAGAACTTGTTCAGAACGTATCAAACAAATGAACATCTTTGTTAAAATCTCATGGGTTTTTTTGATGCTATGCCCAAAACAAAACCTGTCCCACTTTCATGTTGTCGTAATAGGCTCACTACAGACTTGTATTCTTGGGTACAAAAGCAAGCAGACCAAGCAGACCAGTCTGGATGTTCTAGACTTACAACAAATGCCTATTTTTTTGGTTCATACATAGCAAAGCAGCTGATTATATTTAACGACAGGCACTAAGAGGAATCTAGAGCCAGAACTTGTGCGTGCCCATACAAACCTGCCATTGTAGTCCCATCAAGTTGGCAGAAAAATAAAAGGCAATAACATCTGTTTGGCAATAGATTGCAGACTACCTAGCCTCTCACAGAGCCAGAAGTTTGGACAAAAGCATTAGAAGTGTTATAGACATACTTTATGCAGCAAAAACATAAAACATGTCCTAGTCTGATTACTTCTGAGTACTCCTACTCCTCGTGGTCTTCAGAGTTGTCTGTTAAAAAAGCAAATTAGTCATAGATTTTTATTTAGATAGTATTGTTCAATCTTCATAGTGTAGAGCAGGTGGTTTGGGAAGGACCTATTCATAGCAAAGATAATTATTTAGATTAATGGTTCCTATCATTTCTTATTGTGAGGTTTTGAGATTATGAATGTATTGAAAACATATTTTTGGCCAACAATTTATAGCGCTTTTTGGAATTCCACCACTGAGTTGTGTATGCTACCTTTTTACATCAGTGATTGTACGAAAAAAAGAGGTACATGCTTGATTTCCATTCAAACTACTGCCTCTGTATCATTTTCAGTGCAGCACCAAGAAAACAAATCCAGCCACAGCTTTCTGTTAGGAGTCTGTCAGTCAGCCTGTCTCTCAGGATTCAGCTACTGACATTATAAATTGTTCTGACGATCCTGTTTGATCATCTGCTCCTGTAATGGGTGAGTACCCTAGAGGCCTTACTCAGATAAAGAGCTGGCTGTGGGAGGAATCTTCTGCGGGTCAAGAATGTCTCACCCTAATGACACAGCAGAGGAAAAGTTACAGCAAAACTTTTCATTAGTTGCTTGAGGTTTCTATGTATTTATATTATCTTGGGAAAAGTAGGAGGCCCTATTGCCTGATATGTAGCACAGTGCACCACTCAGAAATGAAAGGAAACTTCAGATAAAGTCAGTGGTCATATTGCTGCTATTCTTTCCAAGCAATAATGTTTTCATGGTGCAAACCCATGAAGAATAAACTCCAACAGTCTTCTCAAATGGAACAAACTAGAACACTGTCTTTCAGAAGAGTCTCTGAACAGGCATATGTGTCACAAAAAAAGCATAATCTTATATGTTTCACTTTGACTTGGCTGTCAAAAAGCAAATTCCTCAAAATTAAGACTAAGGGTTGTGTTGTTGGTTTTTGTTTGGGGTTTTTTTTTAGTAAATACACTTGGAAAAAACAAACAAACAAACAAAAAACTAGTTAAGTTGAAAGTCATACCAATGTGCTTAGAGCTTTTAAAATTGAGTTAAATTATGCAAACTGTATTTACAAATACCTCATGCTTACAAAAAAAACCCCCAAAGATACAGTTCTTTTTAGTGCAAAATTCTTCAAGACTGAAATCTGCCAAATGTGCTTCTGTGTTAATTTAGCATTTAGTGTTTGTTTACATACTAGCCATCAAGAAAGAAAGATTCCTGAGCACTAATGTATTCCAACATTGTTTTTTTAATTGTTTTCTTAACATTTCCATGTTCTTAATGATGACTACAATGTAGGGTGATGAGTTCAATTGTCAAACATAGCTGCAAAACTTTTCAGAGGCTATCTCTTATTCCCCTCACAAAAGGATGACCTCCATACCTACTATTCATTTCTACAGATGTTCTGCTGGAGCCATGTTTGACAACCTGTCTTCTATGATGCAAGTTTTGTAAACTGTATAACTGCTCTATTGAAAACCACATAAACCAGTAATTTTAGTTGAAAAAGTGAACCAAATTCTATCAACTCTCCTTTGGACAGCAAGCTTGCAAATCTAGTGAAGAGCTAATTAGAACACTATCTTTCCTAATATTGGAAAAGAATTCTAAACAAAAGATAATAGTTAAAGAGAAGTTTTATTGCACAGATTTAACAATGAAACGCATACAAACCTGTAATGCTAACAGTGTAGGAGCTAATGAAATTCAGTCACAGGGAAAGATGAAAGAGCACATAAAAGAACCCATTCTTCTATCTATTCCCTCATAGGAAGCAGAAAAGAATGAGAAGCTTACTCTATTGAGTGAGAGAAGGTTGTTAGAGGGCAAACAGCTTCCTGGAATTTCACCAGAGACAACGAATCAGAAAAGAAACTGCTAGGAGTTTTCTGCAACGACAGTGAGCATATAAGAAAAAGATCTATGAAGGCAAAGATAAGCTTCAACCAGATATTTCCCTCCAAACTTTCTCACCAAAAGTTTTGTGTCACGAGCAATGTGGATATTGAAAAAAAACAGGCTTTCATAAAAAAAAAAAAAAAGAAGGTTTCATTCCTTCATGTTTTTCACATGAGAGCTTGCAGAATTATTCTCAAAGAGGATTTGCACTCATACAAGTGGAATTTCTATTTCTTCTTCAGCTAACCAACCATCATAACATATAAAGTAGCAATGGGTAGTTATATTTCCAACACCTTTAATCATTTTAGTAGGCCAGGACAGGTCCAAATAAGCACTTTTCGAATGTCTTTTTAGTGATAAATTAAAAGTAGAATTCATCACTTCTTTATGAGCTCCTTTTCAGAGGTGGCTGTTGACAGCCAGCATGGCTTCACTAAGGGGAAATCCTGCCTGACCAATTTGATGGTCTTCTATGATGGGGCTA
>JANHGB010057785.1:37343-61060 GCA_026283785.1 Coracopsis vasa
CCTAACCACCTCTCCCAGGGCTCTGTAGTCCTTCTTTATGTTCTCCAGGCTACTGCTATCTATATCACTAGCACCCACATGAATCACTGTAATTGGGGAATAAAGTTATATTATTTTTATCATATAGGTATGAGGAATGAGCAATTACAAGAAACAGGTGGAAAAGATCTCCATTCCCCTTGCCTTCTTGAAGTTTTGAAGGAACAGAATGGAAGTGAATTTTGTCTGTCAGGGATGCATGTTAAACCAGCATTAAAGTACTGAAAAAAAAGGGAGAAAAATAAAACTGAACAGAAGATAAAGGAAGTACAATCAACATAAGCACAGCAGGAGAGTCTTTGAGTGCCTTTGATAAGAAAAAGGGTCCTCTTATTCCAAGCTTGTAGAGCAGCAGTTCTACTCTGTGCTTGATTTATATTGTGCCCTTCTATGGAATCAATTGCTTGAATGCTGGCAAGATCTCCATACCTCTCCATTAAATGTAAGACCCACTGTGCTACATGGTACTGATTAGCATGGATAGGAACAGACAATGATGCCTGGAAATACATTGCAGGCATATTTTTAAAAATCTAAAATCATAACCTAACAAAAAGCCCAATTAGTGCCCAAATATATTCTCTATTTTCTCTAGCTGTGGCATTACCATTGTAAAAATAGATTAAAACTAATGTATAATTCTCAGAGGATAAAATGATATTACAAAATAAATATTCTAAATGAACTCTTCTTTGTCCCATATTTGCAACCCAACATGTGGAAATACACTCTTGTATGGATTATAAATGAAGATCAGCTTGAATTTGTGAAATTATTGTTATATATATACTGCAAATGAATATTGAAATAACATTTTTCCACTCACATGCATATGATCTATTTCTGATGAGTTGAAATTAGTCACTTCAATTATCCTTTTTAGTTTTTCCCCTAACAGATTATACTTGGTATTTGGATGCATTTAACTAGAATCATTAATGTATTCTTTTCATACCATAGGAAGCAAAAAAGGGGCTATGCTTTTTTATACCTTTTGCTCCTTGAAAGAAGATTGCTAAGTAAGTACTAGTGTCTGGGATCCACTGCAACATGATTTTACAGGCATTTAAGAGAAGACATGAAAAACATAATGTCATTATACTTCTATAAAACCATAGTTCTGGGCTTTGATATTCTTCATCTTATTTTTAATGTTTTCATTACTTCTAATTTTATTTTTGCATTTTTATTTTGCATTTAATGGTTTTGATGTGTGTATCTGGAGAATAATACTAGTTCTTCTAGTCCAGTCACTGTTGCCCTGTGTTATATTACTTTAAAAGGATGCCAGGAAGCAGCAAGTAGAGTGCCTGCATACTTGTCTTGTCTAATCTGGAGCTCTTTGAATCTGATTGATTCTCCTTGAAGAAGTGCAAAATTGTGATAGACTTCTTCTCTGTAAAACTAAATGAAATTCATGAAGTTGCCAAACTGAGAGTAAGACTGGTCAGGCTCAGTGAGGAAGCAACGAAGAGGTAAAGATGGCTTCACATTTTGTCCAGAGTTATCTCGAGTAAGTCTGAGTTTCCAAATTCTAAAACAATCTTCTGGCTTTTTTCCGGTAAAATTTAACAGCGGAAATTCAAGACCTTGTAGATGGTTTTCCTCTGAGATCTTTAATGAAATAGTGCATACCGACCCCTTCAGACGTCTGCATTTGGTGGGTGCCTCCACTGACACACTTGCAATTCTCAAGCATCAGGAAGGAATAGTGCTTGAATGCTATTCATAATGCCAAAGACTGATGTAAATACCTCATATGTGACTTCATGGTGGAAAGAACAACAAAAATACCCCAACATTTTTAGCAAGGAATATTTACATTAGACACCAGGAAAAAAAAGTAATATTCTAATAGAACATATTGTTTCAGGATTTTGTAAAGCTAATTGAGGTCCTTAAGAAACAGCTGGGCAGCCAAAAGGCAGGAATGAAACGGGTAAAGTTGATCCTGCCATGGGGAAATGAGATAGCTTAGAGTCTAGGATGTCTCCCATGGTTCTGAAGACATGAGAAGGACCCAAATGTGGTTTAGATCATCCTACAGAGTAATAATAGTAGGCAATTACAGACAGTTTGTAAAAATTGAGATGTTTACTTTCAAAACAGTTAATAAAAAATTTTAACATTCTGTTCCAAATGCTTCAGCTAAAATGCAGCAGAAAATGGGATGAGCAAAGATGTGAGTCAGATCAGAGCTGGTCCCTCTGCCTGGAGATTCTACACTGGAACACATTGATCATTTCCACCACAGAGCCCATCTCACAGTTAATGAACATGTTTGCTCAAAACCAGGAATACATTATTTATGTTAAATAATTATCCTCTCATAAAAGCCAGGCATTTCATCTGAACAGCAGCACACTGCAGTAGGTGTCATAATGCGCTTGTGAGGAATGACTTTGTTAGTGACATCACCATAAAAAGCTTTCTTTATCAACAGCAAAGAGTACAATTATCTTTTCAGGTTGTTGCTGTTAGACATTATAAAGGATTTTCATGTCAGATCTTTTCCTTACTCTTCCCCCACTCCAAGTAGTTATTACAGTGTTTCACTGCAAAAATACTTAGATTTAGTAGGAAAGACTGAAGACAGCAACTATGATGATAGTGCAGATACTACCACCTTTATTTTCCCTAAGTTGTATCTTCCTTGATGAGTTGGTTTACTCCCTATAGTTACCATTACAAGGGACAGAATAAAAGCAGAATAAGGTGCCACTTGTGCTGTTAAACTTTGCCTTTCACACTATTCTCCCTCCTGCTTATTTTAGTTTTTATACTGCTAAAGACAATTACTCTGCAACATTTAATTCAAAAGTTCAAAGCTGAAGCCATTGCAGGATATTTTGTTGTATTTCTCATTTCATTAATATTTCTCTATCATCAGTTTACTGGATATGAATTGTAAGAAGTACCGTGCCACATTTGCGTGCTTCAGAAAAACAGTTTGCATGCACAGGCAGCATATGGCAAATGTATAAATGGTTATGAATAAATCATGAATCATCACAATTATTAATAACTGATAAAGTCCTGAAAAAGCCTTTAGCTGAGCAATCTGAAGGCAGAAGAGAGTGCAAAATGCCTTGGAGAAATGCGTCTTAACTTAAGAAGTGAGCACTCCCACAGCCTTGAACACTGGATTTAGTAGGAGACTGTGTGGAGCCAGCTATCAAAATGGTTTTACAGCAACGACTTTAACAGAGCATAAGTTCTCCTGGAATCTAATGATAGAGGAGGTGGCGAGAGGAAGATGGGGATAGATCGCTCAGGGGATTTGTAATGGGAACATCAAGATAACACTTGCCAATTTAATTGTGCTTTTCATCATATGATCTCAGAGTCCTTTTCTCATAGATTCATTGCTTTTACGGCCAGAAGGGACCGTTAGATCATTCAGCCTGACCTCCTGCTTAATGCAAAATTTCATCCAGTTATCCCTGCACAGAATCCAATGTCTTGAATGCTTTGGAATGTCTATGAGCTTAATTCTGTAAGTCTCACACATGTTGAGAGCTTACTTAGGAGGGAAGTCCTAATTTCAATGGGATAAGTTTTGTGCATAAATACTGCAACCTGAAAAGAGCAACAGAACTAAATCCACAAAGATTTATTCTGCAAATTAATGTTCAGGACATAACCCTGGACAAAGGTGCTGCTGCTGAAGGGTCTGCTGAAATGCATGTCTTTTCCTTTTCCCCTGATAATTATCTTCTCACATAATTCCAACTTTTACACTAAGATTACATATATACTAAAACATCTCTCACCTTCAAGAAATCAAAGCCAGGTTGGATGGGGCTTTGAGCAGCTTGGTCTAGTGGAAGGTACGGTTGGAACTAGATGATCTTTAAGGTTCCTTCCAGCCCAAACCATTCTATGATTCTCCTCTCTTCTGCAATTGTTAGGGCAAACCATTCTACTTCTCCATTCTTTTTCTGTGTTGTGAGATCCTGGAGAGCCTACTCAGCTGGGAGAAAGTTAAGTACTGAAGTGAATTCTTAGAAGAAAAGATCCCTAGCGTGGGTCTAGTTCAAAGACACATGGTTTCCTCTCTCCTCCCTTTTTCTCCAGTTATGGTAAATCAACTCCAGCCAATAATCCACTTAGCCACATTATCATTACTGCCTAACCTACTACACTCTGCAGCACAGCTAACATATCATTTCTCCTGCTCCTGCTTCACAGACATTACTGATTTGGACACAGAGCTAAACTAACACAGCTTTTTGTATTTTGAGGGAGAACTACTTCCCAGATAGCCCTCATGTAGAATGATTAGAGCAGTATCTGCTCACAGAAGTAGACATTTAGTTTCTTTTACCTCTACATTTCATGAGATGTAGTCAACTGGGACTAAAAATACATCCATCTAATGAGATGCATGAGGTGAATTAGTCGAGATGTTGTATGACTGAGGCAAAAGCATTCATTTGATGCTGGAATGCTAAAAGCAGATGGTAAAATTTGTCTTCTGGTGGCTCACATATCACGGGAAAAGTATATATAAAAATTCCTTCCTTCTCTCTCACTCTGACTGAACATTGCAATCCATCACCAACAATCAATACCTACATTATTTGGTTGTTTTTCTGTATCACAACATCTCAGCCTACTGCAAATTTTCCAAGATAGTATCACAATTTGCTGTTGATCCAGACGACTGTGCATTTTGAGGACTATTCCAATCAAACTTTAAAAAGATCCGTGTAACAGCAGAAAGAGGAAAATAACCATGCTCTTAGCTGGCTTAATTTGGTAATTCTAGTCCATCCTACTTTTAGATCATTAGAAAGTCTGTAATTGACATTGTAAATATAAGGTCACAGCCATGGCATGCTAAATTTGCAATAACCACAATTAGCTTTTTTTTTTGTTACATTATCGTGAAAGTGGTTAATATGACTTTTGCATTAGTACAAATGGAACAAATGACAAAGACTTAGGGACACATTCTGATATATTTTGTATTGATAATATGATAATGTCTATTTTCTAAAATTATAAATTCATCACATTTTTCTTGGAAAATGAGAACAGTGATTTCTTATGACATTTCATTGACTTTCTCTTCACATCAGCTCAGATATAATATTGAACACAAAGGTTTTATGCAAAATTTGGGAACTTGCAAGTCAAAATCTCAAGAGACACAAATGTATATTAATTGGACCAATTATCACAGAAAACTTGCGATTTGACCTGTATTAGTTGTAAGCGTCATGATTTTTACTGAAACCAGGTGTCTGTGGTTGCACGAATAAGAAATAAAATGCAAAAATAAGTGTACTAAAGTAGTAGTTTGAATTCCAGCCAGCATGTGGTTTTTAGCAGAACATGGCAATTAGAGAATCCTAGATTTGGGAAGGAACAACCCCATGCACCAGAGCAGATGGGGGACTAGGAAGCAGCTCTGGAAAGGGAGCTGGGGTTCGTCATGGTAGACAAGAAATGAGCAGTATACCCCTATGGTTTTCCACCTCACACTAAACCGTATTAAGCAGCAGATTGAGGAAGTTATTATTCTTTGGTATTTGGTACCTGTGAGTCTTCTTTGAAGACCACTATACCTCTTTTTGTCCTTCCCACTACAAGAAGGATGCTTTGAAACTGGGGACAATGCAGTGAAGGGTCACCAAATAGGTTCTGAGCATAGAAAATATCGTATATGAGGAGAAGACTGGGACTGGAACTAGGTGATCTTTAAGGTCCCTTCCAACCCAAACCATTCTGTGATTCTTAGATAATACCAAGCTGAGTGGGAAGGGATGCCATCTAAAGGAAACTTGATATGCTTGAGAAGTGGGCTTGTGTGAACCTCTGGAAGTTCAACAAGGCCAGGTGCAATGTCCTGCATATCTACATATCCATTTTCTGAGTCTACAATTCTATAAAGCTGAAAGAAATATCTTTGTTTGGCACTAAGGAGAGAAGGCTAAGGGGAACTGTATTTTCACCTACCACTAACTAAAGACTGGGTTTACGCAAGATTGAGTGAAACTCTTTCCAAGGTACACAGGGGATAAGTAGGAGTGAACACAGTTTGCATTAAGAATAATTTTCATTAAATGTAAGGAATTTTTTATTCACCTTGAAAGTGAGCAAACCCTGGCACTATTTTCCCAGAAAAGATACTGTGTCTTCATTTTTGGAGATATCCAAAACTTGAATATATAGAGCCCTGAACAGCCTAACTATAAAGTTACCCTATTTTAAATAGGGGGTTAGATAAGACAGCTTCCCCAGTTCCTTTCCAACCTAAATTATTCTATGAATCTATAGTATTTCCTACAAGAAAAATTATAAAGAAAATGTATTAAACATTTTTAAAAGATAATACAGTGATGGTTGCTGTATAACTACTTCAAATGGATATTCTAGAAGAGTTCTCAGATTGAAATCTAACTGTATTTGGGATTGCAAATAATATTTCCAGCTATTGATGAATCTAATAATAATAGTGATTTACTCTGTTCCTTAAAAAATGTTTTCTAGTTCATAATTTGCAGGGCTCCTCTGAAGAACAACACATTTGCTGGTATAGCTTTCAATGTTTTTAACATGTAATGAAATCGTGATGCTGTAAAAAAGTGGAAAAAAAATACTTTTATGTGTTTACTGGTGTCATGAAACATGTGTTTGATTTGTGGCATAGAATCTGTACATAGTCCATGAAGAGAAGCTGTAATTTGTTAATGTACTTAATAGAACAAATAGCATGAAGATTATTATAGACCGTACAAATAAAACCATAGGTACCTCAGCAGTGCGAAACTCATGTAATGTCTTATCTTATGAACAGACAAAGGGAGTGACTGCTCTTGGATAACAAAGTGATTCTTCCACCAAGTCAGGACAGGAATCAAAGTGGTGTTTCAGGGCATACTCAGAAATCCAGCTCTGGAATGTCTCAGTTTTGTCACTGTTAGAGTGCAGGGCCATAGAACTGTTTATTTTACAGATCCCAAGTAGAAATGGGAATAAATCAGCTTTTTGTTTGTACTGAGGTTTTGATTTCTGTAAATTTTTTAAGATTAGATTTTTCTTCTGTGAACAGTTGAAAGGTAGTTCTAATCCTCACCACATTTTATATGAATGCTCATAAATTTGTGAACTTATGGTCAAATGGAATTAAATTAGCAAGGACCATCAGATGGGTGTCAATAACTGACTACATCCCCACTCTTAAACCAATCCAGTGGTGAAACAAAACATTCTGGTTTTTAATTTTGTACATTTAACTTTGCCCGTAAAGAGGTGGACTAAAAGTTTTCATGTTTTCATCTACCACAGCCTCTGTTGACAGGCAGTAAGATACTATTTTGTAGTATTTCGAAATTTTACTGACACAGCCCTATACCCTGACTACACAATAAAAAATTGATCTATATGTCCTCTTTTACTTGACACTTGTCCTGCTACATTTCAGGGACAAAAGTCTAGCAGAGAAGTCTAGTTTTAGGTATATGTCTTAAGTTAGAGATAAAAGTATCTAAATATTCCAACTGTTTTGCCATTACCATAAACTGGCTATGAGAGGTTGCTCTCTTTTCTAATGGAGTTACTCAGGTAATTCTATACAGGAAAACAAAAAATTAACAGAACAAAACACAATAAACTCTTTGTGCTATATTCAAGGAAAAGATGTTAAGCATTCAAATGAATTAACCAAAGAGCTGTAACATAAAACTTCTCATATTTACTGAATCCAGAAAAATTGTTACTAGCATTTTAACATTTGAACCAAACATATGCTTGGCAAGCCTCAAGGACACCTTTCTTTGAGTTACCTTATAGCAGATATATGTTTTCTGCTGAAGGTTCCTTACAGTCTTATGAAACTCCATACTCAAACATATGTTCTAATTATTCAGTACTTTATTTCCTACATCATTTCCCTTCTTTAAGAATAACACCTCTACTACCTGAGTAGAGATTTTTCATTAAAATAATGAACCATGTAACACCTTGAATGGTGCAATTAACCAAAGATCACAGAACACTTTATAAATTAGAATTTCAACACCCTGCAAGCAAGAGTTTTTAAATAGTGTTATTGCCATTTTCCAGGAGGTTTGGATGGAAACTGACTGGAGTTCAGTCAAGTTCCTCTTTGAAAAAACTCTCTATAAGCAATTCCCTGATGAGGCTCCAGTAGTGGCTTACACTCTTCACTGACTGCATATAGCTCCTAGGTGTCTTAATCTAAAAAGAAGTTTTATCCACTGCCCAAGTAAAGTAACACCGACTCCAAGCGCATGTAATAGGTAGTCTGGATCTTTCACTGGTGTCCCTCCTTCAGCTGTTGGCCAGAGGCTGCATGAGCGGCACAGCTGAGCAAGTATTAAGCCTGCAAGAAATGCAGTAGGTGACATCCACCTCTGTGACATCCCAGTCTCCTCTTGAGGAAAGGGTCCCTTTTCTTGGAGCTGTGCTGCAGAGCTGTGACTGAGAACATGAATTCTGTTTAACTATAGGTGGCAAAAGAATCCAGTCGGGAAAAAAAGTCTTTTGTATCTCTTCATAGAGTACTTGACAGACTCATTTATCTCATACATATTTATAAATTTTAAGAGCTTTTTAGAAGTCATTTGACATTTCATTTAACATACTTGTATTATTAGCCTTGAATGCTTATTTGTAGCATTAAAATTCATTTCTAATTGTTACAGGGTCATAGTCAGGGTTATACCAAAGTCATCCTACATTTGAAGCCAGACTGTATATGAATGAGAAGAATATGTTAATAGATGTCTAAAAGTGTATATGCTTCTAAAGTATGTATGCATACATGTATACTTTTATTATCTGTATTGCAGTCTTGAGTTATTCTATCTTACGTAACATCCTGGACTCTCATCTTGTAAAAATAACCACATGAGTTTGCATGGTCATATATCAAGACCCTATGACTTAAGGAACAGGAGATAGACACAGAAAATCTGAATCCATCTGGGTTAGCCTTTTGCACCTTCTTCATAATCAGTGGAGATAAACTGGCATTTTTAGGGGAAAAAAGAAATCTTCCTCTATCTTACGTGGTTGCATTGTTTAGATGAATCTTGCATTAAATCTGTCTGCTCCCTTGGATAAGTCTTCTTTTACTTTAAGAAAGTCATAATTAGTTGAGAAAAAAGGTGTCTATTCTGTGAGCAAGACTAGAAAGTTTTCTTCTGGACTGCAATATGTCTATTTTCCAGTCCTGCTGGGAAATCTATAGAGATGAAGATGTTTATAGAGAGAAGTGGTGTCCCCAGTTATTAGTGGTGCATGTCAAGACTTGGTGATAGGGCAAGTGCTGTTTAATATCTTCATTGATGGTCTAGATGAGGGGATTGAGCGTACTCTCAGTAAATTTGTGGACACCAAGTTGGCTGGGAGTGTTGATCTGCTGAAGGATAGGAAGGCTCTGCAGAGGGATCTGAGCAGTTTGGATTGATGGGCTGTGGCCAGTGGTATGAGGTTCATCAAGGCAAAATGCCAGGTCCTGCACTTGGACCACAACAACCCCATGGAATGTTAAAGGCTTGCGGAAGAGTGGCTGGAAAGCTGGTAGGTGGAAAAGGACTTGGGGGTGCTGATTGATGGAGCTGAACATGGGCCAGCTTGTGCCCACGCAGCCAAGAAGGCCAACAGCGTCCTGGCCTGTGTTAGAAATAATGTGACCAGCAGAGCCAGGGAGTTGATCATCCCCCTGTACTGGGCACTGCTGAGGCTGCACCTTGAATACTGTGTTCAGTTCTGGGCCACTCACTACAAGAAAGACATTGAGTTGCTGGTGTAAGTCCAGAAAAGGGCAACAAAGCTGGTGAAGGGTCTGAAGAATAAGTCTTATGAGGAGTGGCTGAGGGACCTAGGGTTGTTTAGTCTGGAGAAGAGAAGGCTGAAGGGGGACCTTATTGTTCTCTATAACTACTTGAAAGAAGGTTGTAGTGAGCTGGAGGTCCGTCTCTTCTCCCATGTAACAAGTGATAGGACAAGAGGTAATGGCCTAAAGCTGTGCCAGGGAAGGTTTAGGTCTGTTATTAGGAAAAAATTCTCCACCAAGAGGGTGATCAGGTATGGGAACAGGCTGCCCAGGGAAGAGGTGGAATCAGTGTCCCTGGAAGTGTTCAAAAACCATGTAGATGAGGCCTTCAGTGACATGGTTTAGTGGTGGTCTTGGCAGTCCTGGGATAGTTGTTGGACTTGATCTTAAAGGTCTTTTCCAACCTAGTTGACTCTATGATACAGTATCAAAGCCACATTGACAATAGTGATGGATTTCAAGGTAGTAAAAGAGTTATTGGTATCATTCCTCTTGTAAAATAATTTTTATATCAGAAACTTTTCAAATTAATGTTCCTATCTCTATGAAAAGTCTCTATTAAGGTTTCTAGTGAAAACAAGCAAAAGAGGAAGTGAGCTAAATAAATTATAAATTGGTAGAGAAGGAGATTGATAGAGAAAGGAAAAGAAAGATTAAATTGGGTTAAAAAAAAAAAAAAAGTAAACAAATAACGTCAGCATTCCCTAAAGGAGAATGTCTGGATTTGAATTGTGGGAAAAACACAAAGATTGTTGGGGTTTTTTTTTGTCTTTATAATATCATACTAAAGGACTGTAAAACCTCTTGGCCTCCTAACGGTGACAGTGATAATAATAATAATAATAATATTTTTTTATTCAAATATAAGATGTTTAAACACTATCTCATATTTTAGACTAAGCTCTTTGAACATCTTTAAACAAAGCACTTATTATGTGTCTCCTCTAGTTTTAAAAAGAGAAACAAATGAAGTATAAGAAAATAGAGACATTCAACATCATCTACAAATTATAAACTAAAAACCATGCACTTTTGCAAGGCCACCTTCTAACATTATTATCCACTCAGCTACTTTCAGTCGTATAACATAAACAACAAAAATGAACCAGTTACCAGTTTTGTATAAATGTCATCATCCTGTCTTTTTGCACATTGTTAGTGCTATCCAAAATAGATGTGCCTGAAAGATTAGTCCTGTTCTTATATGCATAATGTATCAACGTCTTTGCACAGCTCCAAGCGTGATTAATGTTTATTTAAAATGAAGATGCGTAATGAAGACTGTGTGCTGGAAATGTCATAAGGAACTGCTTGTGTATATTATCCACTTTCAATTTCTATGATTTATGTGATGGAAATTGTACGCATGCTGTGAAAAGTGAAGCCCAATACTTAAAACATATGAAGCTGAATACTGTAAAGGACTTTGGCACCTGAGTTACTCTGAGAAATTATTTGACTTTACTGTTATGAAGATGAAAACAAAATAGTTTTCCTTAACTTTATGCTTTGATATATGACAACATCCCTACTTAAATTTCCTTGTTCAGATGTCAAGGTTACAATGGTACCTTTAAGAGTAAACTTAGCACAAAATCCTTGACTAGGAAATTCTTCTTTAAACAAATCCTGCTTATGGAATGTATCCATAATTACAATACTCCTCCACACATGATTAATCTCTAAAAAGCCATATACATAAAAGTGTATATAATTAAAACTAAGTATTATTTTTGGCCAATAGGAAATGCTCTTCTTACCAGAGCTGCAGAATGTTGGCTGAAGTATTACCTGGGTCTGCTGGGATTATGACTAATGTATTAACATCTCTGGTTAAGTCTATAGTAACCAATGGTAAATGTTATATATCATTTTTAATTTGTACATTCCTAAGGGATGAAAGCTTTATAGTGCATCCATCTGTGAACCAACACCCCTCAGTGCTGCAGTGCTAGTATTAGCTACATTCTACAGAGTGTCAGAATTGATTATGAAAAGTGTTTTATAGTCTTTTTTTGTCATAACAGTAGTTTAGCTATAAGCCAAGTATGATGTTTTGCAAATAAAGATAATAGAAACATAGAATGGATAGGTTTAGAAGGGGACCTTCAAAGATCATCTACTTCAACCCAATGCCCGTTGGTATGCACATCTTTCACTAGACCAAGTTGCTCAAACCCCCATCCAACCTGGCCTTGAACACTTCCAAGGACGTGGTATCCACAGCTTCTCTAGGTAACCTGTGCCAGTGTCTCACCATACTTAGGGCAAAAAAATGTCTTCCTCATGTCCAATCTAAACTTACCGCCTTTCAGTTTAAAACTGTTGCCTTCTGTTCTGCCATTACAGGCCTTGGTAAAAAATTTCTCCATCTTTCTTACAAGACACCATTGTAGAATGAAAGGCCACAATAAGCTTTTCTCAAGCCTTCTCTTCTGCAGGCTCAACAACCTCATCTCTGTCAGTCTTTCTTCACAGAAGAGGTATTCCAACCCTCATAATTTTTGTGACCCTCCTCTGGTCCCACTTTAAGAGGTTCATGTCTTTCTTGTGCTCAGGGTCCCAGAGCTGGGGGCAGTACTCCAAGCAGGGCCTTACAAGAGCAGAGTAGAGGAGAATCACCTCATAACTCAACATACTTGAGTTATAACTAAGCTTCTTTTTATGGAGCCCAAGATACTGGCTTTCTGAGCTGTAAGTGCACATTGAGAGCTCATATCTAACTTTTCACCCATCAATATCTACAAGTCTTTCTCCTAAGGGCTGCTTTCAACCCATTCATCCCGCAGCCTGTACTGTTACTGGTGATTACCCTAACACAGGTGCAGGACGTTGCGCCTGGCCTTGTTGAACTTCCAGAGGATGAACTTCATGACCAGGAACTTCTATATCCCTATATGAAAAATCCAAGGAAAGTAAAATACTGGAGCCAACATATGTTCTCCAGCCTAATGACATGCATTTGCATGACATGTTTAATTCCCATGTCAGGCTTTCACCATCTGAAGAGCAGGGAAATTGCTCAGAAGGTGATCTTTGCAATCTAAGTCATTGTTTTGGGACTACACAGCAGAAACCTCTGTGGTCTGCTTTGGTAACTTGATTTGGGACCCAGCTACATGAACAATGAAGAAACAATATCCACAGTTTGCATAATCTAATCCCTTAAGAACATTTCTAGGGTCTTCTTCACTGCTTGGCAACCTGAGGTATAAGAAATGTGTTCATGGCAGTCTAGCATATAAAGACATAGTAAACACATGGCTCTTAGGGTCAGGGAGACTGACCACCGCAAACTACATAATTATTTTCTTGTATTTGAACATTGGGATGATTCTGCATACACTTATAACCAAAAGATTAGTTGTTTTGAGAGACTTTCTGTTGAAAACAGAGACACAGAAGAAGGACTTAATCTTGGTGCTTATTTCCTTTTAATGAACCAAGCTCAAGTTGGTGATGATGCCAATTTAAGACTATAAAGAAATAGTCTGCTCTATGCTCTTCGTAAAATAGATAGTAGACATGAAAAAAATAGAGTATTTTAAAAAAAAAAAAAAGCAGAATGTGGGGCCACAGAAAATCAAAGGAAGGAAAAAAAACCCCACAAATATTTATAGGAGTAGGTCATACACTGGAAGATGTGAATAGGTGGAAGTTAATCCCCCATTTTCGAAGCCAAAGTCTTTTGCAGGATGTCTTTGTAATGGGCAGGATTTAGCAAGCACAAGGTTATAGATTCAGCATGGAGGATACTGAATGAAAGACCAAAGCTTGTATCAGACAGGAAATCAGATTAGCTGAACCTTTCTGAGCTCAAAAATATCTGAAACCTGTTCAGTGAGGACCGTCTATCAGATGCTGAAATAGGCAGGCATCCCATAGACGATCAATAGCATTTAAGGTAACTGGAAGATATATGGTAGTTGAGTTAAATTTGCTTAGGAAAACATGCATCAGACACTTCAGCATGCATTTCACCAAATGTAATGAGATTGTTTCAATGTAAGGCTCTTTATTACTATTTAATATTAGAGACAATATAATTTCAGCTGGTAAAACACAGCACAGCCCCACTGAAATCAGCAGAGCTATACTGATTTATAGCAACTGACGATTTTACACTGTATTTTTACATTAATAAGCTTAGAAAAGCTATTTCTTCACAAATAGGAAAACTAATTGTCTGACCTTTCAGCCTCACCCCTTTTTATAGCTGTCTTGGGGATTTATGGAGAAGAGCTATGAGAAACAACCCATCATAGTACAGGATTAGCTGAACCTCTGCACCACACAGGTTTCTCTGAGCACTACTAGACTATCAAAAGGGACATGGTGGCAGAGCAGCCCAAGTACCTTAGTTACTGAAATTGTTGTATTTCATATTACAGCCAAAAGACAGCTTCAGAGCAAACTTCAGGGTCCTGTGTGCAGGTAGGGCCTGGGAGTTCACGAGGAACCACCTTAGGCTTTTCTTGTCACAGCATGGAAACTGTGATCCTTAGATGGGGTCATGCTCTTCTTTTTATATGCTTTTCACTTTGTGGGCTGGATTCAAAGTGTTTCAAGCCACTATATTTTATTCCATTCATCAACTTCAGTTGGTGGGTTTGACCAACTTCTTCCCTAAAACCAAACAATTCTATTTAGCATTTGGTAACATACATTAGAAAACATATTTTAAAACAATGATGCATACTTTTTATATTCTACCTCTCCATCTATCTTGTAGTTATTCTCAGCTGTATGTTTTGCTACAAGTCAAATGAGATAAATTTTCCTCTTAAGTTACTGGGGCAAAACTAAATCAATCCTCATCCTTTTAGCCAGCCCAGATCCTGCTGTGTCTTTGGGTCTTTCAATCTTGTTCTCTTTTGTTCATGCTACCTTGAGTGCTCCCCATGAGAGTGGGCAGGAGCCATTAAGACTGTTATCTCTAGTATTTCGTCTTAATGACCCTTAAGTGTAAGCTGTTAGGCACCAATTAGAAAGGCCTCCTTCCTTTTTCTCTAAGTGGGTAGGCTCTATTAACTTGACAAATCCTCAAGGTGAAATATCTATCGGGTACAGATTAAAGTTGTTTAGGAGTCTTTTCTTCCCAGAAGGAGCTGATTCAGCAAGACCAAAATGCTTATTAAGAATATATTGCTTTTGAAAAACACCCAGTGAAAATCAGCCAGAGTTTAATGAAACTGCTTGCTTTTCTGCTGATGCATTCAGTGGGGAAACCTTACTTCCTTTACCATATGCAGGGATATGGGAATCACAATATGAGTACTGCCAGAAAATCTCAATGTTTTACTAACACGGACCTGAGAAACTGGAATTTTTTAGATTACTTTTTTCAGTCTGGTCGAGGAGTGCTGAAGTGTGTGTTGATAAATTCAGTGATTTCAGACCCTTCCACATACCCTATCTCTATGGGCATCTCTCTGTTGCTCAGTTCCTGATTCCCCCTCTCTGATTCCCCCTCTTGTAAATCATATAGAAACTACAAAAATGCCAGAATCCATCGATGACCTGAGGACCTGCTGTGTCAGGTTCAACACTATTTACTTTAAACAATTTATTGCTTATTGTAAATATTTTATGAAAACTGCATTGAAACAATATTGTTTTTTCTTTCACAATGAAGCACTTCAGTCTCTCCTCTCCAAATGCCAGATTTTTCTGTCAGGAATTGTATCGGTTTTCTTTATTTCTAATATTACAATGCCAATAATAGGAGACTTGAAACTAGCCTCAGTAATTATCAAAAAACACTCCTACCTTTATTATACATCTCAGACATGAGCTTATGAAAAATAATTCTGTAACGCTGTTGTAGAATATCATCTGCTTTGTGCCCATGGCACAAGGGTAAAGGAAAATTTTATACCCATAATGAAAGTTGCATCATTTTGCATCAAATATGGATCTTTTTATGCAAATAGGATTCCCAACTGCTTCTATTACAACTTGATGCTAGAAACCACTACCTGCAAATGCTCTTTCCTTCAATGTGTTGGGGATTTCATTTCTATTGATGACAAATGCTATTACACAGTAATGGATTACAGGAATTGATTTAGAATGAAAAATATGAGAAGGATTATATATGCAAATGGAGGAAGGAAGACCAAAAGAGTAGTTTAGAATGCAATAAATGATGGAATAAAAAGCAGAAATAAGAATGTACATGCAAAAAGTAGATAGCATTTCTGGTAGTGGTAGTTAGACTGTATGACAGGCATCAAGCAAAAGTGCATAAAGTCAGTGTTAGAATAATTTTTGGTGCAACTGTGCAACTGGAACATTTTTAAATATTAGCATGGGAATAATACTAGGGTTTTGACTATGTGACTTGTACGTGATTTTCCAGGCTATATATTCTGCTAATATAGAAATGCATAAATTTATTTCAGTGGAGTTTAGATTTATACCAGGATATGAGTTTTGAACCTCCTGACTGAATGTCTATGATTGTTCAGCTTCTCCATCACAATAAAGGTGGAGAAAATAACTGGGCTCTGTTATGCTATTTCACCAATACTTCTACTCATGCTTTTGCACAGGTGCAGGGTGAGCCCTCGGATGTCTGATTTTGATCAATTTAGAGTTTTCTTTGCCACTATTTTAAGTGCATAGCTCCTGGAAATGAGTTGGCTTTAGTGAGAAGATGCATGATTGTTCCTGTTTATCATTCTCATGGAACTACAGGAGCAGGACAGCCCGTTAATTATCCAAGCATGCAATCAGCCATCCAGAGAGATAGAGAATAAATGCTTTCTTTCCCATGAAAGGCTTTTGCATAACAGAAACTCATTGTAATATCTTTGCTTTCCATGCAGCTTTGAAGCAGAGCTACAGGAATGATGAAGTTTATGGAGAAATCTGTATCTGCTATGACCTGCATGAGTTTCCCAGGGCTGCTGCTAGAATCACATAAAGGATAGGCTTTTTTTTGTTAGTAGAATGTTTCCCTCTATCCCTTTTTCAACTTTAAATAAATAATTTTCCTAAAAACTATAACTCTGAAAGGGAAGGGAAGGGAAAGCAAGGAAAGGCAAGGCAAGGCAAGGCAAAGCAAAGCAAGGCAAGGCAAGGCAAGGATTCAAGAAAATACTTGGACAAAGTATTCCTCCTACAGCTGAATTCATCAAGAAAGCACATACTATTATTTAGTTGGAAGCTAAGTTTGTAAATTTATCTTACAGACATGAGACAAGCCTTTTTTTTTGCCTGATTTTGTCTTTTGTTCAGTCTTACTGTACAAAGAAAAATAAAAGGAAATGCCATCTTTTTCATGCGTATGGTGACACATAGTCTTCCCATGTGCAACACTTCACACTGAAGCATATGGCAGTCACTGATTCAGTCTGAAAATACATAAAGACAATACAAAGTCTCTGACGGAAAAAAAAATCATCACCATACCAAACCCACCCCACCCAATCCAGAAAACAATTATAAGAGCTATAGCCACTCTTTTATTTTACTATTTGTTTAAAATCATTCAATCTATTGTGGAGCCATTTATAACAGCATAGTCCAAAATACACTGCAGCAGTTTCTGCATGAAACCACCTATGAGCAATTCTAAAGTGCCTGTACAGGCTTCTTATGCAGTAGGACAATATCCATGATGCAACTGGGAAAACAGAAGTTCTGCATGCAGAGGATATTCATCTTTCCTATTGGAATATTTCAGAGGTATTTTAATATTACATTTGTGGTTTTGCAATAAGTGTGTACTGGTAATAAAATGTATGTCAGAAAAACATTTGCCTCATTTAGCTGGGCTAAAGCCAAAGCAGAAAGCAGAGTGCAGCCCAGCAGCATTTATTCTTTGGGTATGCTTATAAAATCCTGCCTCTAGTACTCTGAATGCAAACAAACTAGTTCTGAGCTTTAATCAACAGAGAGATTTCCATGGACTGCTACTGGATGAAAGTCTCAGTTAAGACGACGAATCAGTGTTCAGAATAAGAAAATCAAGTCTCGATTTCCTACAGTTCATATGCACAATAAGTTACTGCAAATGTTATTATCTGCAGAGAATTTTGAAATATTCAGTGATTATTAAAGAAGTTCCTGATCCTTTGAAACCTTACAAGATGCCATATTAGTTGAGATGAGATCTCTCTTAAAAATCATATTGTACTTCTCTCCCTCAAAATCAGTAGCATTTTTTCCTCTGGGAATGAGTTTTTCTCTCCCTTCTACATGCCTGTATTACATGTTCCATCAAAAATGAGAGAGGAGCTGTTCAGTTCCTCCAAGAAAAGTGGTCATACATCTTCCTTATAGATGTACACGATTAGGTAATAAAAATCAATTCAAATGTTTCCAAAGTAATCAAATAGCCATTGGTTGGATTTTCACCTGAGAGCAGGGAAGTATAATGTATAGGAGAGAATAACACAAAGTGCTGTGTTTTATAGCACGAATACACAGGGTTTTTTCACTGAAAATAACTCCTTTCAGAGATAATTGCCTTGTTTATTTACTAATGATCACTTGAGATACAAAGCTATGTCTGCTCAAAACATAGGATTTTCACAAGGAAAAAGGTGCTGTTAATTTCAGGAGGAAATTTTATATCTTTCTCTATACTTAGAAATCATTAAGCAAATGATTTGTCAAATTGCATGTAATAGATTTACTTTTATTGATGTTGATCTTTCACAGTATTGGGAAAGAGAAGTAATAAAGATAAAATCTGTGAGAGATGCCAAATGGAGAACATTTATTTCTATTTTTCCTAATTAAACAAGCTTTGTAAGCAAGCAGTCCTAAACTTTATTATGACCTCTTCTTAGTCAAGATGAATACAGTTACAAGAACTGCCATAATAATTTTATTTAATACTCTCTCTGGGCCTGTTACATAAAACTTTAATGAATAATTTGTCAACACTAGACATAAATCTCCCTGCTGATGCATATCTTAATCTTTTTCATAATTTGCAGGTTAACATCTATTATGCTTAATGCAAAAAAAAAAAAGTATCTGAGCAATATTAAAGATACTGTATTCAGACAGGTTTATTGCACAGATACATCTATTTACTCTCTGTTTCTCATTATTAGCAAAGATATATGTATTTTCAATAGCAGATTTCAAATTGCACCTTTTCTTTCATTACTCAGCTGCATTATAAGGTTTCCTGGTCTCCATTTAGTTTCTTGCAACTTCTTGTTATGCAAAGAAAGCATCTCCTTAAAAAAGAAAAAAAAATAAATAAAAAGTCTATGCATCAGATTGTATAGAGACTTTATACTGGGAGAGAGATTATTAAAATGTGATTTATGTTTCTGAATCTGAAGTAAACCATCTGATTGTGAAATAGTTTCTAAAAGAAGCTAATTTCACTTGCTTGTTTTTAGCATATTGTAATTTAAATTAAAGGTAGGTTTCCCTGCATTTTGCAACGTAGCAGGACCATTTCACAAGTTTCCTTTTAATCTCTGTGTTGCTGTAATAATTTTATTTATTTATTGTTCAATGTTCCTATTCAATCTTTATTTATGGAGAGTGTTTTTTTGGGTTTTGATTTTTGTTTTGTTTTGTTTTTTGTTGTTGTTGTTTTTTTTTTTAATAAACTGAAATTAACAGTGTCCCCTGCATTTTAGGTTATTTGACTGATGTTTTTACACCAATTAATTTTTCTCAGAAAAGTTTTCGATTAAACCCCTGATGATAGGAGGTGGAATTCTCTAACAGTAATTTGGAAATTCCACCTTCCAATCACTGGGGGGTTAATTGAAGGTTTTTCTGTGGAAAAAATTGATTGGTATAACCAATCAGGAAAAATTGGTATATTCAATCAGGAAAAAATTATGAGACTATAAGGAATACTAGTAGCCTTGGTCTATCTAAAGAGAACAATATAAGGTTATATGAATGATAATAAAAAGAAAAAAAAGATCACAAGAAACAGATTAAATCAGTCAGCATACTGAAGGAAGAATTCATTAGTGAGCTCCAAGACAAATTCTCATTGCGTTTTAACACAGCACCTTCCTGAAATGGCTCTCTAATTTCAGCAAGTCACAGTGTGTCTTGGCTCTTGCTGGATGGGCTATGTGAAAAGGACTGCTTTTGTGCAAGTCCTTACATAGTGTTAATTGGCAAATTGGCTTCTTTGCCTTTGATCTATACATCTATGGTGGTTAAAAGCAGTGAAAGTTCTGTTCCTAAAACAGCAGTTTTCAAAGAATTAAAAGTTCCTGCCAGTAACTGTATTTGCTTTAGGCTACAAGCAAAATGGACAAAGTCACAGCTCTGAAGAAACTTTGATAGGTTTGTTTGGTAGTATTCATGATAAGGTAAAATCACAGGGTCTGGGAAAAAATGCAGATTTTGTACCGAATGAAAAAGGATCCTTCAAAACCCAGGAGCTGGAGTCCAGCATTTTTAAAAGTATTCTATTAAATGTAAAATAACATGTTTTCCCCAATGAATAGATTCTTCGTAAATCATATCCTGGTGTGAATGAATATCACAGATTACAGTACAAACCCCTTGATATGCATCTGTCATTCTTTGCAGAGCTGGTACTTTAGATTAATGCATTGATAATCTAATGGAATATGGATTCAAGAGGAAGAAATAATTATTGAACTATAGACTTCCATTGATCTTCTTGTAGTTTAATAGCTAACCATAAGCAGATTTGCTTCTGATCCACTAGGCACAGTCCCTAATAAGTTTTTTGTCTGGTTTTTAGACATTTCTGACAAAGCATTTGGCAGGAGTGAGGCAAGTGTCTTATTGTTTTTCAGGTTTCATGAGTGTTTTGTTGTTATTTAATGTATAAACAGCCTGGGACTCTTCACTTTAAGCTGAATGAATTAACAATAAATTGGAGATATACTTCTTGTTTGCTCTGTGACCTCATGATGTGCATTCCTATCTGCATAGTGGGGCTATTTAATGGGAGAAATGGAAATACATTCTCCTATAACATGCCACAGCCAGGTGGCTAATGTGTTCATTCATCATGTAGATTCAAAACTTTCCGGGATGAGAACCTGATCTAAACTTCTGTCCAAACGCAAAAAGCCACTGCTACCACATCCGCCTTACAAGAAAGCTCTGATCTGGTATGCACATCACTTTTCATTTTCCAGTTTTATAGGGGAACCCAAAGGCAGGGTTTCTGGTATCCTCTGATCCTTTCTCTGTTACATTGCATAGCGCCATGCATTTCCTACTGTTCAGAATGGTGGGTGCTGCTAATATCCATAGAGACATCAAATCACCCCTTGTCCATGTACAGAGAGACCATAAGGAGTGTGCATCAGCCTGATGAGTTCCTTTCCTGGATCTGAGCACTTAAGGGTGGCAGTGCTGATTACCGCTTTATCCAGCAATTTTCTTATCAGTTGAATGGGCAAAATCAATATTTTTCGTATAGTAGTCATGTTAACTCATGTTGCCAAAATCTTTTTTGCTATGGGGGATAACACCATTACTAAATTGCTCTGAGAAACACCTCCACATCCATTGTGAAATTCATGCTGATAATAACCAGACTTGATGTAGAGACTGGGAGATTTTGTAGAAGCCATGCAGCTGCCAAATATGGAGTTCAAAAAATATCTGGAAAGCTACCAATATACAATCACCTTTCTGTTGAAGTATGAAGGCACTATCAAAGAGTTTTTCTGCCTTAACTCTGTAAACAGCTGCATGTGTCTTTTGACCATTCACTTGTACTTAGAAAAATCCTGGAAGATGACAACCTGATAATGTCAGAGGCATTCATATGGAATTCATGGAATTCATATCGCCTCAGAAGTCTAAGGAAATAATTGATGATTCATTGAATATATTTCAGTTACAGTAGTTAGAATATTATTCTACAAAATATATGAGGAAATGATGATTTGTTAGTATTCTAAAATCAATGGAAGTGATCATATTTCTTAAAATGCTTCAAAAGTTATCTAGGATATGCAGTTCATTAAACAAGCTTCTCAACACAATTCCTGATATATATACACAATAATGTATATTCGATAAATATTTAGCCATCTATCTCCCATTACCACTCAATGAGAACGGGATGTCAAACTCTTTTTCCCTTCCAAGAAATCCCAGAACTGATACTTCAAAGAAGGAAGGGAATTATTTAAAGACATTTGTCAGAATGATCATTAGGTTGCATGATAAAAGAAATGCACATTGTGTCTCTGAAGAGATGTATCATAACATCTGAAATGTTGATTAAAATACACTGGCATTTCAGATGCATGCAGGAGTGAACATAATAGATCTGATTCTTTAATTTATTTGGATTCCTTTGTCCGTTCATGTTAAATGTATGATTCAAGCTAAAAGCATCATAAATAAAGTTACTTCTAATCAATCAAGTTCAGTCGTGATTTTTTCCTTTTGATACCCAGATATTTTTGTGATGGATTTCATAAAGGTGTCTGCAATCATTGTCTGTCTTCAGCCTTTGAAAAGGAAAAATACTCTTATCACTAAGCAGTGGATTTACTCAACTTATATCCACCATGAACAAAATAATTCCAGATTTATTAGACAAATATAAGGAGTATGATTCAAATTTATCAAAAAAATGCATATATATTTAATCTAAAATACATGACTAGCTTGTCCTTGTTCGTCCAATGTTGCCTGTCCCCAAACCCATTTTCCTGTGTACTCAGTGTACATACTCACTACCTTGATACATATGTTTTGCAGCTGCCTACAGATCTTGTGTAATACTTGGAAGCTGTTCTCTGTAGAAGTGTTTCAAATCTGGACCCATTTCTCACAGAGCTTAGTTATTTCTGTGGTCTAGAGAAGGAAAGCTTTAGGGGTCATGAATTTTAGCACTGCAGAGAGAGAGAGGGGAGTTCTGGAGTAAATTTATCCCTATCTTATTACAAAATGTACATGTTTTGCACTGCTAAACTTCAGGAATTTTCCCAGATAACTCTAAGTTGTACACTTTAAAACACAATATTGCAATAAATCAAGCCTGAGGCTAAGACTGAACAGAACACTGCCCCTTTTTACATTTGTTTGTTTGTCTTTTTTAATTGTATACTCCATACCACTTATTTTAACTCCTATTAGTATTGATTTCTCTTGCAATTTGTTATTTTGAATTTCAGGCTACATTTATTAGAAATTGCAAACCCAGAATAATTTAGATGCGAAGGTATGTCAGGGATCATGTGACCCAACTTCCTGCTCAAAGCAGGGCCAACTTCAAAGTTAGATCCAAATTCAAAGTTAAATCAGATCCTATTGACCTTTGGATAGCTACGGATGGATATTCCACTGTCTTCCTAGGCAGTCTTTTCTTCTTTTGACCCCATTCCTTGTGGTAAAAAAAAAAAAAAAAAGCAACAAAACCCAAAAAAAAAAAAAAAAAAAAAGAGAAAAAAAAATCTTCCTAATTCTAAGCTGAATTTTCCTTGCAGTCTGTTACTTCTCATCCTACCACAATGCACTTCTTAAAAAAGTCAGTCTGTCTTCTCTACAACTTCCCACCATGTATTTAAGATGAAAATATGATCTTCTTTATATGGTAATATAATAGTCTGTATTTTTCATTCTTCCTCCATCTCTTCTTCCCGCACCAAAATTTTATTTGAGTGATTGTAATAAAACCTTTTTTTTATATGTTTTTACAATAAAGCTTCCAATTGCATGAAACCATGACATATTGCTTGAATTATCATTTAAACGTTAGCTGTAATTGCTCAAATTCAAGTGCCTAAAGGCTCTATGATCAAGAAGCTGTTACTTCAGTGAACAACTAAATGTATATTTAAAATATAGTGTTTTGCTTTGTTTTGTTTTGCCTTTTTTTATTTTGCATTCAAATGCCTCTATGCATCTATTCTTTCACATGCAAAAA
>JANHGB010057786.1:0-25731 GCA_026283785.1 Coracopsis vasa
CTCTGACAGACATGAGATAACCGTGTTATGTCTGTTGTCTCGTGCACGCTGCATTTCTTAAGTCTGTTTAGGTTTTAATAATTCATAACCTACTGAAAAGAGGCGTGTAAAAATAAGAATTACAAAGAGAATACACTCAGATATAAAAGATAACATAGGAGAGCAGAAAAAAAGGAAATGTTTATATATATGTAGGAACATAAATCCCTTCATTCACATTCTGAGTTGCAGTCTACAATTAATAACCAATTCTGGCATCTTCCTCACAAACTGTCATGGTCTAAATGTTGCAAAAGAAAGAGACGTCTGGGTCTCTGAAGTATGTGTATCACTCGGTTGATGCTAATACCTGAACATTTGTATCCTGAAATAAAGTACCACATCTTGAAAATGCAAACAACAGGTATTTATTTCTACAAGATCTGTCCAAATATTGAAAAAATACTATTGCTACCTGTAGAGAGGTCTGGCACCGGGTCCAAACCCTGACAGGGGAGGAGGGGAAAGAAAGAAAAAAAAAATCACTTGGTTTCTATGGTAACAGTGCTGGTAGAAATAGTTGTGTGAGCATACTGAATGTGCATAAAAGCCTTCCCAAGGGAGGTCAGAGGATTTGAAGAAAGAAGACAAAAAAATGGCAGCTTCTGCAGAAAGCAAAGAGACATTTTATGCTGAATAAGTGTTTCACATTTGTAATGTGATCAATAGCAAAAGGTTGTTGCTAACAGAATATTTAAAAATGTTTAATATCTATCCATTTTTACTTAAATCATGTGTTTGTGCAAGCTTGTTACTATATGAGACATACGACATGCAAATTTGCTTCTGCACACATGTACGTAAAAATCAGGAGGTGAATAAATAATACATCATCCTACACAATGGAAATAAAACATGAAACTATAAAAGACTCTAATATTTGCATTATCATATATAATGCATCACATATAGACCACCTTTACTATATCTGATATATTAAACATATCTGAGCACATATAATTTATGAAATATAGTATCAGTCTGAGATACTTGACACACAGAAAATCAGCATACAAAGTAACTCAAGGAGTAGCAAGAATCACCTAGGATTATTTGTGGGTGAGGTAATTAGTTTCAGCAATAAAAGCATTTTAATTAAATTTAATTTTATTAGTGATGACCAAGAAGACAGAAATTAGTCAGAGGCTGTTGTACAGCAAGCATACTATATATACCAACTGAGATCTGCCATTCAGCCTGCTTAGAAACCAAGTGATCACAGCTCATTGTTTTGAGCTAAAAATGTTCACTAGCCCTTTATTTACATCTGCTTCAATCCTCTCCCTTCATTGTTGGTTGCTATAAACTCACTCCATGGGGGATGGATTGGCACAGAGCAAAAATGTGACGGAGGCTCCTATGCAGAGGATGAGCCGTCGCTGCAAGTGAAATCCTGCATCCATAAAATCAGGAAAGGAGGAGAGTTCCCAGTTACACTCAAAAGCCTCATTTTTGCAAGCATGAAGGCAAAATATTCTTGGTGGTGCACGGTGAGCAAAGCAGGTTTTGAAAGATATGTGTTGTTCTCATGGATATTTTGAGTGACACAAAGTGTTAAATTTTCCCAGGCTTGCTAGATTACCTTCTGGTGTGTAGTGAGAGAGGATTTTCATCCAGAAAAGATGGCTACTGAAAGTGAGGAAGATCTACATCCATTGTTGCATCTTTACAAGAAGCAGCACATTATCTGGGACCGACACTTGCAGAGACATAAATGGCACATAAATCTTTCCTTCCTCTCTCGGATTCTTTCCCTCCCTCTCGTCTGCAACCCTCCTCTTTTCCCCCTGCCCCAGCAACCAGCAGTCAAAGGCAGCCCTAGAAGCAGAAAGTCGCTTTCTCCTGCACTAGCCACGCAGCCATCCTCTCTCCTTCCCTATGTGTGGAAATTGCTGCTATTCACTTGCAGCAGGATGGGGAGAGGGCATAGAGTGAGCAAGGACCTTGCCTGGGGGACCTCCCCAGGAAACTTGGAATCCAGAAAAACAAAGGATGTACTTCAGACACCGGCTGCCAACACGGGCTCAGCCTGTTTGTTGTCAGGTACAGGCAAGATATTGTTCTGTAAGACAGTACTGTTTGTAAAAGATGTTTGTGTGCTAGGGAACTGCAATGCCAATATACTTCCTAGCTCATTTGGAAATCACACCACTGGCCCTTTTGAAAATCAGAGGCAGTTCCACTATCACTTTCAGAGTAAAAGTATATTTTAAGAAAGGCATTTTCAATCTCCCCTGCATGAAGATCACGCTGTTCACATTAGAGAAAAATCGTACTTCACCCAGTTTCCTAAACTTCTCCAACAAGCCAAAAGCACCTTGTTAGTCATTAATTTTCTTTAATTATACCTCAGCTTAATATTTTCCTGAAAGGAACAATGGTTCCCTGCACTTCTCAAAGCTAGTATTTCTATTATTACTGCCCTTGGAAATTCATTTGCATCACACCAGGCTGGCATCTAATTAGCAAATATCCTTGCTATTGCCAGAGCAGAAGGGGGCATGACACTAAACAAAACAAAAACACTAACACAAACAAACAAAAAAAAACCCACCAAAATTCCCCTTCCCCAAAACAAACAAACAAACAAACAAAAACCCAATAACTAAATAAACCACATAAATTTGAAAATCAAGTACACCCCAGCCAATATAGACAGAGCCTCCCAGTGTGGCTAGTGAGGACCTTACTGCTGGGTTCTCCAGAACTCGTGTGACAAACTCTAAAAATATAAAGCTGTACTAATCCAAAACAATCCAGAATAATCAAGACATGTCACCAAGCCAGCAGGCCAAAGAAGTTGAACTTAAGATTCTCCATGTGCTTATATTCTTCCTACTCTCACCTGGTAGCTATCCCAGTGTTGAGAACTGGCAGGGTCGTTACATGCTCTGAATTTTAGCAATGATCCTGACTTTCTCACATAACCTCCAGTTCTTTCCAGGCGTCCTAGTGGGCCTGACTCCACTTGCTATGTGCTCCAGGACTTGGGTGTCATGCTATTTTAGTACACTTCTCACTTGCCAACTGGAACTAGACAGTCACCAATCCAACATTTTTTCTTGCATCTGCAATGACTTAGGCCCCATATGTTGAATCTTAACCCACATTCATGAATGCATATCCTGCTCCCCCTTCACTGTTCAGCAAACCTGCTCTTTTTTCTTCTGTCATGAGTGCTTTCATTTGCAGCCCATGCGTATTTTTACCAAATCTCCTGTCCTCATTCTGCATGTTAGCTTGCCCTCTTGCTGGAATTTGCTATGTAATAAGTCTGCTTTCCTACTCAGCAAGCTATGTGAGGGAGAAAACTTCCATCTGGCTATAAGTATTTAATGGTACAGTTGTACCAATTTATTCTGCTCATGGTGTGTCCCCACCAACATGACCATTTGTTGTTATTTTTTAACCTCTTTGTGATAAACTTATCAGGAATTCCAGCTTAAAATCCAGGTCTTGTCAACAAGGAGGCAACACTAATGTGCTTTTGTACTTATGGACCAATATGGATTATTTTAGTATAAATGGTGACCAAACAATTAAGAAAATGACTACACAGCATTAATGAAGTAACAGCTGTACGAAGTCCAGATACACAAGGTATTCTTAATTCAACTTCTTGCCCAAGCTTTATACTATGGAGGTTGCCTGATTTTATCTCTAGTTTACCTAGCTGAAATCTAGTTCAGAAACCACTACACTGCACTGTAGCAAATTCTGTGACTGGAGATTAAACACACCTTAAATCAGTCCTGAGCAGAGATTTTGAACAGAACATACCTTTGAACATGTGCATAAATTATAATAGGATAATAGCTGCCTGAAGTAGTATATTTGTTTGCTTGTTTTTATCAGCCTTATAAACTATGGCTGCAAACTTCACTAACTGTTGTACAAACCTTCATCAAACAAGCTGTCTTCTCAGCACCAGTGAGCAAACACTGGTCTTTGCTGGAAGAAGCAGTTGAATTAGATTGTAGAAAGACATAGGCACACAAAAGCAGCAGTAGAACAAGGTTATGTCACATTTTTATACATGTTTTGATGAGCTTATTTTTATTGTCACTTGCCTCATTTCTCTAAAAGGTGATCAGCAGGATATATAATAGTTCCAATATTTATAACACTCCCGTCATTTGTGCTTCTTCAGTGGCTGCCGATACGTACACTTAGGTCTTAGACTGCTCCTGTGTAGAAATTCACAAAACTCGCTGTTGCTGTCCTTTATGGTCTTAAGTGCCCATCTCACCCTTTCAGAAAATTTAGCCCATAACTGTGATGTTCCCATACATGTCCACTTGATTGCCCTCTGTGAAGCAAGCAAAGCTGGCCACCCATATGCTCTACCTGGTGGAGATGCTCTTCCTTTCGTCAGAGTATCTGTGGCTGTGGGATAAGCTCAAAGCCAGGTGTTAAAACAGTAGTGAGTACCCAAGTTTCATTAAGACAAACTGAAAGACTTGTGTGTAGCAGGTGTAGTACATTAAACAGAGTCTTTCTTGTAAGACTCACAACATCATCTGAAAACTCAACTACTGAACAATCCTGTTTATAGGTATATAGTATACCAGGAAGCAAATACAGTGGCCAGGTGGATTTTACAGAATCCATAGCAAGAGTTTTGGGTTATGGCAGATGGCCAGCTGAATTACTTATACCTGCTGTCTGTAAAGGGACCATATTACAGGTGAGACCAAATGGTCTTTTAAAATGGTCTTCAAAAAATAGTTCCACTGCATCTTCATTAGAGGTCCTTACAGTATCAAGGAGAGTAGGACAGTCAAAATGCAATAGTTGAAAAAGATCCAGGTGCAGAAAATTACTTTCTTCCTATGCACAATCGATAAGAATGTAGAACCACAAGTGTTTCAGATATGCTTAGATCAAACTGTATTATTAATGAAACAAAAGCCTAGGAGGCTTGAACCTTAGAATAAAAATATTCAAGTCTCTACAATGGTGTAGCACATTTGGGTAGTAGTTGTTAGTCACTGCAGTGATGGCACTGCCAATACTGCATCGTTATCTTGGATATTAATATGCACTATAAGTCTAGTGTTACAGGAACAAAGTCTCAGAGGTTTTCTTGCCCTTTCTTTCTGGTTGATCTGCTCAAATAGATATGCAAAGACCTAAGCATGCATTACTCTAGAGTTGAGACCACAAGCCAAAAGGCTAAAGATTGTGGAAACAACATGAGCTTAATCTATTAATGGCAGCCTGAGCAATTTACCAAAAAAAAATCATCCCTTCACTCATGTCAAATCTGTTCAAAATACTAATATAACAAGCATAACATCTTATGTATACATGTGACCTGAAATCATTGCACAAATTTCCAAACAGCAAGCCACAGTCTTTCTTACTAACTGATAGAAGTGTAAAGGGAAAGGAAGTGAATTTACAGAATTATCATCGAAAGTCAGAAACAGCACTCTTTTATTTTATTTTTTTTTTAGTTATCACTATCTTCAGAGTTACTGTAAATTGTGCAAATTTGGGCATATAATGGGTTTTTTACAGCTTTGCTCTGAAAAAGATTGCTTACTCTGGCCAGATTCTGATACTCTGAATTGCAATTCTCTTTTCAAGTAACCAGACTGAATTCAACATACCTGCATACAATAGATCACTTTGCTCCCAGGCATGGAAAGCGATATTCATTCCACTTTCATCAGTTTTCAGATTTCTGCTGCGGCACCAAAGTCTTAGGAAATCATTAATGAAAATTAAAATCTGCTCCACAGGGCTGCTTGCAAAGATTCTGCTCAGCACAAGAACAGATGTCATGATTTGGTTCTTAAAGTCTTAAAAATCACAGTGGCTGTAAAGCAATGACGTTTCTGTAGCAAGAATTCCATGCTGATTTTGTTACATGCAGTTTTCCATGGTGGTTAAGTAAATAAAAGGTTTACTTTGCATACGGTCATTAGAAATTGTAAATCTTAGATCATAAAAACAACCCCTAATAAATACAGTTTTGCACTAGCCAAGGAGTGCAGAAAATAGCATCTCATTAGCTGTAAATCTTGGCAGAAAAGGGAAACAGAGCCCAGGAGTCCTAGCAACAGCTTCTGTGCACCAGCCATTAGATCATACTGAACAGAACAACAGGTCTAAAATTTAGTTGTATGAATGCCCGTTTAAACATTTTGATATTATACAGTCATCTAAGAACTCTGATGGTTATAGGCTTATGCTAGCCTTTAAAAGATTAAAGGCTGTACTTTAGACTAATGAATTCCATTTATTTTTATTTTTGAAAACTTTATTAATGTGTTTTAAGAGGTGATATTCTCCTATTCGGACTTCCATTGCTTCCATGTTTGGCATGGTTTTGGTATGATATGTGCTAACTAGGCACAGCAAACATTTTGATATGTGACTGAAAACAAGATCCAGGCTAGGTCTATGAAATTCTCTGCATACCTCAGCTTAGACACCTGCAAGTGCATAAAAGCAGCTTTGTCTGAGTCTTTAGGTTGCCTCACTCCTGCCAAAGTTCTCTCATGACTGAGTAATGTGGCATGGAGGGATCTTGTGCTTTTCTCAAGACTGATTGACGTGGCATGTAGGACCTTGTGCTTTTCCCATAACCACTTAAAAGAAACATAAGCACAGCAGGCAAACACCTACCCTTCCATGAAACTTGGTGCTCTGCATCCCATTTGATGGGAATCATGCAATGCACAGCTCTGATTCCATTTCATGAGCTTCAGGGAGGTGCAGCTACCCTGACACTATCCTATCCTATCCCTCTGGTGAGCACATGCTTCCATCTGAAGTATACTGAACCCAATCCATCAAGGCTGGATGCCTCCTTTTCAGGCATTAAGACATCTGAACTTAACACCTGAAGTAAGTTGTCTGAATCTAATCCTAAAAGGCAAACACTGTGGTGAAAAATTTCAGGTTTCCTTTTTGCTTACATATTTCTTGAAATCGGGAGTATGAGAAAATTAAAGCCAGATAGACCAAAAATAGTAGGGACACTTATTTCATTGTAACAAAATTGAGAAAGTTGAAAACAGCAAACATTAAACTCACAGTATGGGGCAGCAGCTATTTGGTTTTTGTAAAAACACACTGGCACTTATAGGTCCAGAAGGTTCTCACTATTAGCTTTCCTGCTTTTTGCTTTTGTGGGGCTGAGACCTCCTGCTGCTGTCAAAGATGGGCTGAATAGCAATCCAGGGGAATGTCTGGATCGTCTTTATGAAGTTGTCCGGGCAAGAAAAGAGGGATTCCCTTCCTACATAATTAAAAAAGCAAAGAAGTAAATCTTAGAGTAAACCACCAGAAAACAAGATGTTAAGTCTTCCCCAATCTCTACGTTAGTGGTCTGCATTTGCCATACACCTTTGTCTCAACCTGTGGAATAACTTCAAAGTGCTCTCAGCTGAGGTGTTAATGTACTGATCTTTCTCCTGCCTGGTTTCTAGCAGGTCTGCCTGCTTGGAAAAGCCCACCTATAAAATCAGCTGGAAAATGAGCAGACAAATAAGAAAGAACAACATGAGGAAACAATGCCATATGGGTCATATTTCCCAAAGTAAATCTTAGTAAATTCTGACTAAGTCAATAGTAACACACAGACTCACATCAGATTGGGAACTAGCCCAAGTTTTTAAACTCTTATACAGACTCTTTCATATACATCTTTCTTACAATACAGTTCTGAATAATCTGCTACTTCCTTGTAACTGTTACCATATATGCAAGCTCTCTTTCTACAATGATTAAAGTGATTTCCTTATCTAAGAGATACTAAAGCAAGGTCATGAACCTTAGCATCCATTCACCAAGTTCACAAACATATACACAGTATGGTGTTTAAGATAGTTGCTGTTTATTTCTTTCTGCCAAGAAATTAAAATAGTCAAGTGCATTTGCTATAAAGAAAAATATAATCTACCCTATAATTAGCTCTTAAGTAGTACGTTTCAATAAATGTGCCCTCAGCAAGATATATTGCCATCAACATAAAACAATTGAAAACACTCGGAGAATAGCATATTGAGAAAGAGAATGAAAGAAAGATAATTAAAAACAATCAGGAAGGTGGTAGATGAGATAGATACTAAAGCAGCAATAACCTAAAGACAGAAAGAGATTCAATCCAACAAGGGAAATCAAAGATGTTTGGTGTCTTTATAACAAATGATATATAACAGCAATAGCCAAGGTTTGGACTAACTAGGTCATATATTAAAAATCCATATGGCATGATGATCCACTATGAAAAATACATATAGCTGTGTTTTATTGCAGTGGTTTCTACATCAGCAAGATTTTCATTGACTTAATGTCTTCCATCATGTTCAGTACAAGAAAGTGTTTCTAACAATTGCCTATTAGTCATTATTTCGGCATTATGATACTTGATTAAGAAAGCAGCCCAGTACAGCTGAAATAATGTAACTTAATAATATGTGCTACTCATTTTTGGTTTAGGATAGGTATTTCTGTCTGCATGTTAAACACCAGCATACCTCATACTGGACATTTGGAAAATTTGACTGATTGGCCAGTGTCAAGTCCAATCTCAAAGTAGTATCAGATGTGTTACTGTTCTGGGGCAATGTGGCAGCAAATACACTGATTAAGTTATAAAGAAGTAATTTTCTTCTACTTTCATGGGTGCTACTGAGACATGTGTAAGAGGGTTGGACAAGAAAATCCACATTCCCACATCATGTGAAGGAGCAAGCTGCATTGGTATTTATGAGCGTGTGCCTGTCCTTCATACAGAAAGTTCATGGTGCTCTGGGGATGAAACCAAGCAAAGTTTACAGATCAGCAACTTGTCAGCCCCAACCTCCAGCTGAAATTAAATGCAGATAAAACAAATAGAATGTTTTAAGGAAATGGAAATACCAAGTGCTGGAATTTCCTGGCTATATACAGCTGGATTTATTTCAAGCTCTGTGGACATGGAAAAAAATATGAGCTCATACTCCACATATGGGAAATGTGATGTTGGTAAGGGAAGAAAAGAGAGTTATAGTCCCTGTTCTACGGCAACTGCATGATCATCCAGGCCAAAGACGAGAAAACACTCCACACAAGAATAGCTGTCCAGTCACAGCTTGGAGGATGCATCGGCAAGACTATATACCCAACAAGCAATATAAATGCAGCTTTCTGGGAATGCTGCAAGGGAGGGAGAAAATTCAGCCATGTGGAAACAAGCTGTGCTATGACCCTTGCCCTGGCTGTGTGTAGTTTTCTAATATAGAAGTAGATTATCTTACTTACTGATTCTAGAGTGTAGTGAGGGGTCAGCATGAATTACAGCAGGAATGAAATGCTAAAATAGGAAAATATCAGGTCCACAGGGTCTGTGACTGCAGCAAGGCATTGTCAGAGAGAGGATTAGAGCAGCAACTGCTGGAAGTGGTAAGTCTGAAGGGACTAAATTCCTGGTATCTCATATTCAGAACCCCAAATCAGTGGATGCTTTTTGCTTTAACATCTGTGTGTGTGGTTCCTACATCTGCAAAACAGATGGTCATCTCACAGGGTATGCCTACCACAGCCCCTTAGTTCTGATCTGCAGTGTGCTTTTGAAGCAAATCTCCTAGTCACCTTCACTCAACGTGCTTCAGTTTTCATTCCTGAGCCCTTCTGGGGTACGGAGGTTGGATTTCTTTGGGTATGATTAAACTGGATGTTGTTCTGCAGATGCCTCCACCTAATGCACTCCAATGGTTCATGGGTGTCCAAAATATGCTGCAGGGATGCAGCAAAACACCCTCAGTGCGAGTATCAGGCCCTTGGCATCCCCTTTTCCAAGCAGCAGAGGCAGTCCTGCTGGGCCTTGCCACTTATTAACACAGATTTCTGCAAATATGATGCTACAAAGTTCTCAGTTGCAGCAGTGCTGAGCAAGAGAAAACTGCCTGGGAGGAAATTAACCAATTTTCCTTCAGAGCAAAGTTTGTATGATGCAGAGTAAAAGCATCACATGCCAGACATGAGAAGGAAAATAAGTATTGCATAGCTGTTCCTTAAATGGGCAACTTACACTTTCTATGCACTGACCAAAGTGGGTGTCTTGGAGAGAAATCATATACATTCGTGTAACTAAAGACCGTCTTGAGGCATACATTGACGAGGTCAAATTAAAGTTGCACAGACCACCTTAATTCTGGCATTTCCTAAGCCTCAAGTGTTTGACTTTACAACCTTAATAATGTTCTTTTAACATAGTTTTTGTATGTGTAATAAATTACATGCCCTTCTCACTTTCAGTGCTCTTCTCACCAGTAATGCTCCTGGACTCTGGTCCTTCATTATGAAAACAAATACTGGAAATTATTGCTGTTGTTATTGAAACCAGATGTACTGCGCTCTCTGGCATTTATCTGTATAGTGTCAAATTCTGCCACATCCAGTTTCAGGGTAATGATACAATAAAAATGAGCAATATAACTGATAGTGAAATGTAAGTGCTGGAAAGGCCTTAGAAGCTGTCTCTTTTCAGGAAAGTTTATAATTTTCACTTCATATGCAAACTTTTACACAAATGACTGAGCAAAAATGACAAAAACACATATTTGCATTTGTATAGAGTAATAAAAAGTAACAGAGGGTCAAGATGAAAGATTCTGGGCCTGGATCTATGAGGCATTACATGTGCCCTAAAGAATGAGATCTCTTGTACCTCATAGGGAAAAAAAGTGGTGCTGCTGGCAAACACAAAATGATAAATGTAAAGCAGAGACCTCACCCTTGTTTCAGTCTACCTCAGATCTCAGACAAAAGTCACCCTGAAGGACAGTATTTCTTCCCATCTACTGCCAAGGGTGGGCATGTTTCAGCTTTAAAGGTCTAACATCGGGACATCAAGTATTAGGTGAGAAATACCCCATCATCCCATCGCAGAGAAGCAAGTTGTTTGACTGTAATAGAAAGCGCTAAGTGGGTGAAGAAAAAGTGCAGTGAAAAAGTCCAGTGCATGTCTAACAGGACCTAGGATCATGCAGAGACAGAAGTCTTCTCCAGTGTTTTCTTGGATGGAAGATACCAAAACATAAGGTATGGATCTCTGCAGAAAGCACAGAACTGGTATAGCATAACTATTGAAATGAGAATGCTCAGCAATGCTGAGTAAGTCAGATTAAATACACTACCTGAAAAAATAAAAATGAGATAACCATTAACAAAGCCTTACAGTAATATTACAGCTCCATATTTAAATATTAAAAAAATAGGAAACCCTAGAACTAAACAGCATACACTGACACCAATTCAGTCCTTTTATTAATCCATTTTAGTATGAACTTTGAATGCATGACCACCTTGCAATTTTCCTACAGGATTCCTTTACGGACATGATGATCTTAAAGATTTTTTCCAACCTAGCTGATTCTATGATTCTACGATTCTGAGAATGAATCAGGGCTGTGCTGTTAATTAGGCTTAAAGGGTTAAATCTCTAAGGGTTAGATCTTTAGTATTAGAGGACTCACAGCTGTAACTGCAGTCAAGGAATGTCTGTCCCCTGGATCATGAAAAGCTAAGGACTCCATAAATTAGTCCATGGGCTTCTCAGATTGTATGACTAGTCCTACACAGTTTGAGCATTAACTTTCATGTCACTTATGTAGGTCTCTCACAAGCCTGGATACCAGTATGCTTTCATCTCAGAGAGCTGTCAAGAAAATCAATATATTAGCAGTTCTATCTCCTTTATACACTGTAGTAAGAACAGTGCAGTAAAACGAACTGAAAGATTAAACAGTCATGGAAGACATGTGGAAAGGTAGATGCAGAGTAATATTATTCCATGCTCTGTGTGAAGAGAGAAAAAAAATAAAATGCGAGTTTAACACTTCTCTTACATTGGCATTTTGCAGTGTAACTGTCAGTACAATTCCCAGGCTCATGCAAAGCACCCTCAGGTGTTGAAAATTTTTCAGTCTAAATAGACAATATGCATAGGAAAGGCTGACCAAAGAATTTTATTTATGGATAAGCATCTTTTCTGTTACCATATGTTAACCATTACTATTAAATTACTCGCATTTTCATTATTCTTGAACACCTACTCATTATTTTTACAGTCTCTGCTGGTTTTGGCCAGGGCAACACCAACCAGCATAATACAAAAATTAAGTTCATCCACTAACTGGTCTCCCACTTTATGCCAAGGCAACAGTTTTCAATGCCTGCCTCGCAGTACTTGCCTTATTTTGACAGCCTTCTATCTTGTTCAGGAGAGCAAGGGCCATTTATTGACTGACTGATTAAAATTCCATCCTCCTGACATTCCTTAGATTTCTTGCAGGAAAGATCAGACACCCTCCTCCTCAGAAACCAATTTGGAATTTTAACAAGACTTCAGAGAGAGATGAGCTCAAAACGGCATGGACTTTTATCGGCAAGCTAATCCCTGAATACTTCTGACAGCTGTAAGTGCAGTCAACATCTGAAACAGGGAAGAATAACCAGTTGTTTATTGAAGAAAAATGCAATCTTTGTGGCCATTTCAAAAGCATTTTAGTGTAACCCAAAATGTCCAGCTGTGGAAAGGTTTGAAAGAAGGAAAAAAGAAAAAAAAAAAAGCTTTTTTGAGTGCAGCTATAACAAAAATGTGCTCCGTTAGTTTATAGAGATTTTTATTGTATTGTGATTAATCAGATTTATTCTGCGTATATATGGCCTCAAGTCACAGCATAAGGGGAACCCATGTAATAAAACAGGGTGATTATTGTGTTTTCAAGGTTTTGTTTTAATATTGCAAAAGGATACTATTTTTACTGCAATAAGCAACTGTGCCAATGGAAAATAGTGGGAAGAAAAAATATATTGTCTGGCACTGGTTGTCATAGCAACAAGCTGAAGTTCAAGGAGAAGTGGAGGATCTGAATTCTGTGGCAAGGTAATGAATTTAGCATCTACAGGAACAGAAATGGATTTTCTGTCACAGCCTGTAAATCAACTGCAGGAAACCAACACACGGGAGAGATTTTGGAATGTTTTATATCTGCTTCTAACGTATGAAAAGTGTATCAAAATTAGCTCTCAGGGCTTTGTCTTCCAGGGCCTTCCCTTTCTTTTTGTTCAGACCAATGCACTTAAAAACATACTCAATGAAGCTGATGTTTGTTATTGGGACAAAGGCAAAAGCCTTGCAGTTTTCTCAGCAATCCCCTCAAGTCAGCAGGCACAGCCCTCCTCTGAGAAAGCTGCTTTAGCACACTCCCTGACAGAGGTCAGCCATGACTTGCATCAGTTGGTCCAGTTGGTCATACCAAAGAAAGGGGAGGATGGAGTTTGGAGAGGAAAGGCTACATGCTGCTCCAGGTTGCCCATGAGCAGCCAGTAGTCTCAAAACGGATTTAGGGGAATGATGTCCGTGCCTCAGCTAAGTCTCCAGTCTATTCTCATGTTTTTCAGTCCTTTATAATGGCTTGTTGATCTCCCAGGTGACCTTGTCCTTGGCCACAATAATTATGCCTCAGCAATACAGACAGTATCAGGGAGAAACGTATAGGAAAAAATGTCTTACAACAGTGGAACCCAGCTAAAGTTCTCTGTGCCTTTAAAAACATGAAAAATAAATAGCTTCCCTTTCTACCTCCTATCCTGGAGCAGATGGAACACACCCTAGGGAAAGGGAGGAAAAACTTCTCTTAAATAAAAAAAGAATTATAACAATACACTACAGTTAATTATCTATAATGGGCTTCATTCCCAGTAAATCACACCCATGTAGCTCAGATGTAATTCTTTCAAAGTAAAACCACTGTGAGCAGAGAATACAAAACACACTGTAAAAATAAAGTAGGAAAAGAAATTATTAGGAAAAAAAAAAAAAAGGTGATTTCTTATTTGGATGCCTTCTGCATTAGCCAAAGGAATGCACTCTGTTGCTGTTACTGTAGAGGATACATATGGAAGATCAATTATCTCTATATTCTCTCTTTGACTACCAGCCATGCAATTGAATGCTAACTAAACATGCAATAACAGTTCAGGAGTTAAAACATTTCAGAGAATTTTGTATAATTTGCTGATCTTGACTAATTCTTATTCAAATCCTCTCTTGCATAACCATAGGCAGCATAAATTTCCCCGGATGTGCATTTGCAAATTTCTCTGAGGAAAAAAAACAAAAAAAGTTTTGACATTTTTTAATTAAAATACCTAGTACCAGAGCTATTTTTTAAGGTTATAATTATTACTTTTTCCATTTAGATGGCAAATTCCAAAGAGTAAACCCACCTTTGACCATCTGAATGAAAACAAACAATATTTCCATTTTCCATTCCAGAACATGTTTTGTTCTGTTTCTCCAGATTCCTGTTCCATAACAATTGCGAAAATTTTGGGCATTGGTTGAATTTAAAAGTGCCTCCCAAGTTCATGTCAAATCAATCAGTGAAATTCTTAAACTCATACTTAACTATTGGGAGTCTTGAGATTAAATGTAAATGGCTTTAAGCCTTTTGGCGATCTGTGACCATTTGGAAAAGAAGAGAGGAAATGCAAAGACACATTTCAAAAGCACTTCAGTGCTGGTTTGGACAGCTATAGAATTAAAGATGTCTTAAATCTCATAGCTACTGTTATTCTTTCATACTCTTCTGATAGAAATCTCTCAAAAACTTCAGCCCCCTTGTGCTTTTATAAATATTTGAATAGCTGGTAGCTTAAGCTTCAGCCCTGTCATCTTTCATTTTAAACTGCAGTCCCTCTGGGCTACAGAACAAGACAGCATTGCCCAACATGGGTTTTGGTACAGCATGCAAGTTGCTGCTCAGAAGTCCTTGAGAAGGAAGTCATTTTGCTGTTGAGATGAGCCACTTCAGTAATAGCTTGAAGTTTGCAGGATTTTCTTACAAAAATCAAAAAATGCATTTTTTTGCCTTTAAAGAATCTTCTGATCCAAAAGACTGCTTGTATGCAATAATGGTGTGCCATTTTTCTGTGGATTTTGTCTGAAATTTTAAGTAAATATGAAGGTAGTAGGAAATCATTATTTCAATTGCTACTCCTGCCGTGAATATAAGGTTCTCTGTGTCTGACAAGCAGTGCATGATTTTAATTTACATAAGCCCTTCTTGGAATAGAAAATAAGAAGTCAATACAGATAAAGGCACTTTTGATTGGTGTTGATGCTATAATGTATTAATTACCAGTAAAATCTGTTCAATCTTTCTTGCTGTCTCTTCACCAGGTGTGCCATGAACCACTGTAATAAACCCATCTGTATTAGGGAAAAAAAACAACAGGCACATTTTTTTGCCAACTCATTTTTCTGCCAGAGTCTTACTTAACTCAGATCACAGTGTGACTGTACAAATTGTCATGGAACAGTTGAAGGGGTGGGAACACATAGGGTAGCCTACTGTTATGTCAAATCATAGCCTCAGGTGAAAGAGTGGAAGATCTGATTGGGACCCAGATCTCTCCCATCACTGATGAGATTTCCAAGAAACGTAGAGGAGGCTACATGCTTTCCTCCAGAAGCTTTCTGAACCGACCCTAGGATATTCTTTTCATATTTATAATGATTAAAACAATAATAATAAAAAAGGCAGTTTCAGCTGGTTTGGGGTGGGATTTCCCTTTTTTCTAAATTGTGTACATTCTGGTCAGTTTTAAATGAAGATTTTTTTCCTTTTTTTTGTTTGGATTGGTTTGGTTTGGTTTGGTTTGGGTTTTGCTTCAGTTACCAAAGAAAAAGTCTTGTTTGTAGTACCAAAAAGATATGTGATCCCTTCTCCGAAAAATGTCTTTGGCTACCCCTGTGACAGTTTCTACAGCTCATTAACTCTTCTGTACAAATTTATTTATGAGCACAAACTATTCCCTATCAGTTCTCTCCAGAAAGTAGGGGAGGAGAGGCTGGCATTGGAAGGAGGAATTGCATCAATGATTGGGCTCTATTTGCAGTTTGTAGAAATATAAACTGCATGTTTGTGCTGTCCTCATTCACCTGAGAAATCTTCCTTTGTGCTAGAAATTCCATTGAAATAATTACTGTCTGAGGAGCCAAGGCATGTTATCTAGCCAATTCCCCTCGCAAGCCATAATGCACAGCTGCAAAGCTCCGGGAAAGCACTGAAAGGCATCCTGAAACTTCATGGTAGTAGCAGGAGGGGAAGGGAAGACACCTGGCCCTTCTGGCATTCACCTAGGACTGACTGGTTATGTGCAGAGAGTGGGTAAGGAAAGGAAGAGACAGGTTTACGGTCAGTCTGTTTATCCTCTCATTTAATCTTTAATTACCTCAAAGTGATTTTTGTGATCTGTTGATTTTCTGAGCTTTTGGAGATGGCATGGAAGCCAGGAGTTATTAATTTTCCGTGTTCCTGTACTGGATTTTGGATGCCAAAGCAAAACTCTGCTTTCTGTGCTCCTTCCCAGGCTCATTCCTATCTCCCTCCCTTTGAAATTAGTCTTCTCTACAAAAGGACTCGTATATCTCATTTTCCATCAAGGCTGTTCCCACTACCCAAACTAGTTCAGGCAGAAGAATTTCAGCTGCATAAAGCACAACACTCTGGTGTGCTTCAGGAATCAGTGTTGCTCCTGAAGATCTCCAAGCTATGCGTGTACCTTCCCACAATTCCTACAGAGCAGAATCAGCCTGGAAAAGCTCTGTGAATATCCCAGAAATCCCTTCTAAAAGAGCTTGTTTCACACCAAGTATGCCCTGCATTTATGCAGAGCTGGCCTAGCCCGGCAGTGCAAGCCACATTCCTGCAGAGCTTGTTGTCAGCACTCTTAGCTTGTGACTAGGTAGGACTGCTTTATAATTGCTCTCATACTTGCCAAGGACTGTCTAGGAGCATGGCATGCAAGCAGGGAGTAGGGAACCTGATGCTACTCCTTGTGGGTCCAGTGCTTCCCAGAGATGCTGAAGAAGGTGATCCAAGAGATGTGGTTCAGGTTGTAGAAGACCAACAATCACTGAGAGAAGGCACAGACCTACAGACTGGAGCATAAGGGGTGGGGGAAATGTCTCCAGAGGCACAAAGATAAACAAGAAGCTTTATTTCTGCTTGTTTGAGTGCATGGTTCTGAAAACTATCCATCCTTTTATCTAGTTCATGTACACAAAGAAAATGGTTCCAAATAGCAACACTGGTGGATTTTTTTTTTGTGAAAGCATCTCCTGTCACAGTTTAACACAGCATCTTTAAGCAGACAACATAACTACATCTTATAGCCAGCTTCAACTTTCTAACTCCCGAACTACTGACAATCACATGTAATTCAATCAGAAAACACATTTCTGACTAGGTTCCTGCTGTATCACTCACTTTATGGGGCAGCCACTTGAAGGAAGGCCCTTCGACACCGTATACCAAAAAACATCAATAAACATTGGTCCAGAGACCTCTGCTTAGAAAGCAGCATTGACAGAGCCTCTCATACAAACCCAAAGACACGTAGTGAGGCAATTATTTACATTGAATGATTAAACCATTACATTCGGTGAGAAATAAAGCAAGATCCAGAATGTCTCAATATCTACTCGACATCAAAGGCAAGAGCTACTTCTTTTACTGGCGTAAATCTGGAGATTGTCTACTTGCTTACTAATGGCTACAGCTGTTACCATGTTCTGGGGAGCACTGGGCAGACAGCAGAGAGTAAGTACAGTCCCACCAGTACAGATGTTGTGTGCAGTCAGTGGAGATTCAGTCAAATACATTATAATTGCTAAAGTAATTAAAGCTTACTACTGAAAGTAAACTTAGCTGCCAAAGTTAATGCTCCTGAAGGAGTAAGTGACATTCCTCATTTATTCACACTGGAACCAAAAGAGATCATTAGGGCACAGGTGAACTTTGGGCTGGCAGGAGAGGATTATTTTAACGAGAAAATAGTTGCAAGAGATATTAATATGTTTGCATGTGTAAATTGTAAAAATAATAATAATAAAAAAAAACCACCCTGGAAAGAGAATGCATTTCCAGAAGTGGAAGTGGAAGTGGAAGTGGAAAGGTGAGGGAAGGGATAGAGAGGGCAGGGGAACCAGAATATACACGTTGACACCTATATGAAAACACCAACATTTAGCAGTCTTAACCTGGAGCAGAATCCTGGCTGTTAATGCAGATGTATGAATTTTGTCATAACTCTAACTTGAAAGAAGTTGTAGTCATTTGGTCAGCTGATGACACTGAAAGCACATAGCAAAAATAGAGACCACCTCAGATGTGCAAAAAACTGCACCTTACAGCTCTAAGTGGAAAAAATATTTCAGATATTTTTACATGTTTTTCAGTGATCAACCATTTCCATACCTTGATTGATTTATGTTTACCTATTACAACATGCAGGCAAAAGGCAATCATCTTGTCACAGCTGACCTTATTCCACTATTGCCCTATTCTGGATTACTAGTTATTCCACATCTGAGTACTTTTACTGTGCCTCAGGGAGAAGAACCATATTCATTTCTGAGAGAAAATGAAATATTTTCTGAACACTTTGTTTACATTAGTCTATAAAGTGGCTGTCATTTTCATATTGAATATTTTCTTGTATTCAAATTCCTTCCCAACCTTAGAAAGCTCTCTTTTAAAACAAGAAAAACTCATCTGAAATCAGTCCATTCAAACTGTTTATCAAATTTACCAGTTAGGATTTGATGTAGCTAATGCACTAACAGAGGTCAGAAATGCACTGTCCCTACACCACCTGGAAACACAGGTCCCACTTTGGCAGAGCTGCTCCTGGTGGAAGCAATCCCCAATGCACCAGAGGCTCAGCTGACCACAGAGGCTGTGTAGCACAACTCTGTAAGGAGGTGTGAATTCCTATTGCAGTAATCTCTCTGTTGCATCTCTGCAATAGCAATGTATCATCCAAGCTCAGGGAATAAGAAATTTCCCTTACACGCAGAGTCATTTTGCTGCTTGCATAGAAAAAGACATGCTATTAGTTCAGGCAGTTCTTCATCCAAAAAGCAAACTTCAAAAATCACATACTCTCCCGGTGATAAACCTGAATCTGATTTAATGATTCAGCAGCGTACATTTTGCACTTTCCTGTTAGCTTGCATGGCTGAGTCTGAACGTTGTCATAGGCTCAGATTTGCTTGATACATGCCCTAACAACAAAGTGGTTGGCTGGTTCTCATATTGATCCTGACTAATTTGCATCTGCTGATGCTTTCAAAGTGTACTTTTAAGGACATAGACATAATCAAGAATTAATATAGTTTTTCAGAGAAAATAAAAAGAGTATTACCGTGCTATATTCTGCAAGGTAACATGCTGAGGAGAAACGCTGTGTGCCTGCTGACATCCTGACAAGGGTAATGTCAGCAGCGGAGTCACAGCTGGAAGCCTGCCCAAATTTTCCACCAGGAGAAGAGTCACAAGCTCAGTGGCACCTGTGGATCAGCAACACGTGCAGTCCTATGTGAGCCATTAATTTAGCAAAGGAGGATGTTTTGATTTACTGTGTTTGTCAGCTCTGCAGTTTGGCATTGCAGAGATGAGAACCAGGGATGAGATAATTGGTTCGAGGAGAGGATCTACTCAGAACAGCTTTCAAAAGTGCCTGCTCTAAGGTGGGGGAGATCTCTTTCAGAGCAAACAGTAACAGATTAGTAGTTTTTATTTCCCAGCCACGCTGTTTTCACCACAGGCAGAATTCCTTTGTGTACTGCAAACTCAAGGAATTTTCCTACTGTCAAAAGCAGTACTGGAAACAGATAGTTTGGTTGAATCACTGGATCACCTCAAAGGCTGAGCAACAAAGAAAAGATTAAATAATTGCATGAATAATGCATTATCCCCTTTTGGAGATGCTATTTCAGCTTTCTTATTATTATTATATAAACCTAAACAAACAAGTTGTTGTCCATCTTTGCTTGGATAAGAAAGGAAGTGGTCACCAAAGCATAAAGGAAAAGCAATTGTAAGCCATTTCATTAGTCCTTTCAGCATTTTTTCTAAGTATATAGTTCCCCAGAAAACCACAGTTTTGCACTTGAATCACACTGAATTGAGATATTCGCCAATAAGAATGGCAGATGTGAGGGAGGGTGACATAAACTTGTTTTGCCACACAGCCAGGGCCTCAGCATCAAGCACTGCAGACAGGGCCTGTTTGCATCCCTGGTTAGCAAAGGGCTTTGTGACTGCAAACTACCTAACTGCAAAATATGCAGGTAGTCACAGGTTCTGCAAAAACACATAATGTATGAAAGCATGTTCAAATCCCTGCCTGCCAGTTTAGCTCTCTGGACATATTTTTTTGTAACTAAACTACAGCATTGTGATCCACAGGTCGTAATTAAGAGCAAAGATTTTAAAGCAGTTGGTTACTATCCTCAAGAAAATGGCTTGGATTTAGAAGGAAAATATGGCAAGGGAGCAGGAGAGGGTCTCACTGTTTATTTGGTCCTCAACTTTTAGGCTGACAGGGCTGGTTTGAACCTCTCTTGTAAGGTGGCAGCTCTTGAAGCAAAGGCATGGACACCTGCCCTTGCCGAGCCCAATGCTGCTCCCTCTCCTCTGGTGAGTTGCAGAACATCGACTCTCTGCTCTTACATTGCTTCATTTGTTTTCTCTGCACCCCCTAAGAAGTCTTAAATTACACCTAATCACATCTAATTATTTTAAAGTTACTAGGGTTTTCTCCATCTTTCAAAACAGTTGGGAAAGCTTTTCTTTTTCCTGGTTTGGATTCTACTTCAGGTCATTCAATAATCCTTCAATGTAAAAATCCTTATGCTCAAACTGTGAAAGGGATGTAAAAGACCATATCCCACTGACTTCAGTGGAAGTTCAGTCACCTAATAGTTCCAGTGATTTTGGGGCTTTTTCTGTGCACCCTCTTTATATCTTCATGCTTCTACCCTAAAGCTGCTCTGATGATAGGAAAAGCAACACAAAACCTTGGAGCACATTCAGGAGGCTGGAAGCACAGGCATCTAAGAGAATGCACCATATCCTCAAATCACAGAGCCTTATCACTGTCCCTGGCCCATCTGCACATCCCTGCTTATGGTCTAGTTCTCAAACATCTCCTCTGAGAACCATACTTCTGCTGGCTGACTTTGTTTGCAGCTGCAGAAACATAGCCTGGGAAGTGGTTTTGGCGAATTACTGGCTGCTGGGCTTTCCTGTTGTTAATTCCCAGGGTAGCCGAGAGGCTGTCTACAGTGACCTCAGCTGAATAGTCTATGAGCAGCATCTGTTCTCCATGGCAATGTCCTTCTCCAACCTCGAATACCCCAGGAAAAACAGATAGAATGGAGGTGGAGTGGAAAGACAGAGAAACCAAGTGGAGCAGATAGGCTTAATTACAGGCAATGTTTGTAAAACTCATGTGGTTGAGTCCCATCCTACATGCCCTGCAGGTAGACCTGTACCTCACACACAGCACAGTCACACAGCTTCTCTCTGCAACAACACAGTGGACTTGTGATGCACTGACTTCCTTCATTTTGGAGCTGTGGCTCACAGAGTAGGGGTTGTCACCCATTTTCAGAGCTGCTACAGATAAGCCACCTCATATGTCTCTGCCAGTTGACTCCCCAGCTTCCTTTGCACCCCTTCAACTCTCATGCGCCCAGACCTGCTCCAGCCGTCTCCCTGAAGATGGGCCACACTGTCAATGGTTAATTTGCTTAAAAAGTAGCAGTAACAAACACATCAGAGAAAAGAAATTTTACGTTTTAGAAAGCAGAAGGAGGCAGAAGAAAATGCATCAAGCCACTTCTTTGATTTTTCTCTATTTTCTCTTTGATTTTATTGATTGCAATAACAATATCTGATTCCAATATAGAGGTTTTATCCACATAGCTAAAGCATTTTATGAAAACAGGGCCTTACTTAAGATGAAATTCATTTTTTTTTCTGGTAGCTTAAACCCAGAAAAAAAAACAGTTGAGTTCCATCCTAAAGCCCTATTCTCTGTGACTCAGTCTAACAGAGGTAAGTCTTACCCACATCTCCATGAAGCTGAAATACTCTACCCATATTGCCTAGCAAATCCGTGCTTGATTTAGTAAAAGACCTGTTTCAGTCTGCCCTGAGTCGTCAGGCATTGCAGTTGCCTGCCATTGTCTGGCCAGGCAGGATGTGCTCAGCTATGCATTTGGAGCATTGTACAGATCTGAATTTTTCCGCATTGAAAACAGACTTTCTCGTGATCTGAGAGGCGGAGTGACCCTGGAAAAGTTGGATGATCTTCTTTATTTATATAAAATATAGTAAGCTGCTTACCAGATGGACTTGTTTGCAAGCTTGCCCACTTCTGACATAAATCAATTAATTTACAGGGAGATTTTCTGGAAACCAGCAAGCCCGAAAGCAGAAAAAAAATGGGATACCGGTACTGCCACCTTGTGTAGGCTCTGACCATTGCAGGTGTTGCCTGTAGGAGCAGCTTTACGTTTTAGTAGCACTGCGTAACACGGAAGTTATTAGCAAAGCAAATACTTTAAATGGCTGAACGCGATACAGAGGACACTATTACCCTGTTACCTTTCCAGAGCCCATCCTTCGAACATCTGCAGGAACAGAAGTACTCTTGGATCTGATTTATAGGAGGACTTCCATATCATATAGTCAACAACTTCAGTGGTAAATCATTATTCATTAACTGGAAATGTAATGAAACTCTGCAAGAAAATGGGGCAAAAAATAGCTTTAGGTAGTGAACGGTTTCCCTGGAGGAGAATGACGAAGGCAAAAGGAGCAGTAAGCTAAAGCAGCAGGCAAGATCAGCAGGCAAATGTACAGGCAAGAAAGGTCAACAAGTTCAAACCAAACACAATACCATACAAAAGGAAACAGGAAAATGCTTGACTATTTCTTCATGTTACTTTTTGTCACCTCAGGAATCAATCTAGGCATTGTTTTCTGCACTCAAGTAACACCACTATACTTTTGTTGCGTCTTCTGTAAAAGCAGAGACAATGATCGACAGACCACTGATCTTCCAAACAAAATGCCTGCAGACTTGTTTGCAGCACTGAGAGCTGCTGAGGGAGACAAGAGGCTGTATCAATGTGTGACCAGGGACATGCACTCCAAATTAGTGCAAAGGTCTACAACCCTCCCACCCTCTCCCTGCCCTCTTCACCCACACACACACACACAGGGGTGTATAACCATGAGCTCACCAAAGCAAGGCTCAGTGCCAGCATGGACCTCTCTGGAATACTGCTGGAACAATGTAATCCTCTGTTTTGAACATAACACTGTCATGGTTTAAGCATGGTTTAGCCTGTGTAAATTTCTGCCACATGGGTCGTGTACATTCAACTTCATCTGGATCTATGGGTGTATTCCAAAACATGGAAATGTACCTACTACTAGGAAGGAGAAAAAAATAACTGTTACAGATAAAACCAGGGGAACCAAAATTGAAGTAGGCATAACCAATTCAAGAACCAGGGAACATCAGATTATCGTAGGATCAGTGAAAAGAGAAATCAAGGAACAGGAGAGCAATGAATTGCTCTGTCAAAAGATGTTCAAAGTTGACAGGGGCTCAAAGGCAGACTGAGCAAAAGAAATCTCCAGAAATGGCCAGATAAACATAGCACATGCAGGACATGTACAGCTCAGCAAAGCAAGTTATCCCACATTCTCCATGTCAGCCAGTCCGACATCTTTGCTCTAGCATTGTATGGTGTCTTAAACAGAGCTCCTAGGAATCCTAGCAGAAACCAGCAAGCAGAATGGAGGTAGTCAGTCTTCTAAAAATTTTAAGAGAGATTTATAAATTTATTTGACTTAACAGAGACATGATTTGGTCATGGGCTAATCTTTTCCATAAAATTCAGTGCAACCATCATCTTAGAAGAACTGGGTTTTTTCACTATGCTGATACAGATTGTGCCTGGAGCCATCTCACCCTCCCTATTTTTCCCTCTTTTCCTTCCTCCCTCCCTCTCTCCCTGTTTCCCTCCCAGGAACATTATATGCAGACAGCTGCCCTTCTGCATTCCTTTCCATCTACCAGTCAAACTGGAGTGACAGAGTCTGGGCAGAAACTGCCTTTCACTGCAGCTACAAATGTAGTGCAATGCTCCTGCTGACTATAAGAATGACAACATAGAAAGAAAAAGTGAGAACCTTGATACCTGCAGTCATACACAATGCTCAGACACCCAACAGTCACTATTCTGCATGTCCTTGGATAACAGCAAAAAAGCTAGGGGAAGCTCTTCATTATCACAGGTTTAGCTTTCAAACCTTCTTTTCATCCTGCCAGTGTGGAACAAATTTTATTTCACATTGGGTGTTTTCTTTTCTTCCTTACTACCTCCAGCGTAATAATGATCCCCATCACTTCAGTTTTGATTGACTCGTGTGTTTATACCACAGTGCAGAATTTAATTTAAGCAAAGTTGTCACATGAGGTTTGCCAGTACAATACGTGGGGACAAGGCTAACCACCTGGCAAGCCTTAAAGCAGGCTTTTTCCAAAAGTTTGTTTTACCATGCTTTTCTGTGGAAAGCAAGGGAAATATTTCATTAGATAATACATGGAAAATAGAAACTTGGATGGAGAGAAAAACAGAGAGACCTACGAAATATCAGTAAGTGGCTTTGACCACAGTCCTTAAATTATGCTAATCTACATTGTCTAGATCTCTGTCATTTCTGTTTAAGAATAAAAGAAAAAAAAACTTGTGCAAATATATGAAAAATGCTTTGAGTATGAACAAGTGTACTTGATAAAACACGAAAGTGATGTCTGGGGACACAGCTGTGAATGACTCTTTAAAATTACAGAATTATGGAAATTGACATATTTATTGCAAATGCTTATTTGTTGGGTGCTATTTGACATGTAGAGTTATAGCTCACATCAATTTGTTCAGCATCACTAATGTACATTACCTGCAGAGCTTCCAGATCCACATAATATGGCTGCACCAGTGGGCAGTGGATTAAGGAAATGAGATTAGCTTGATGCTAATTCCCGGTGTCTAAATAAATGACCTCAGCTTCAAGACATCAGATGAGATAACATCCCAGACAAAATATATCACACTACATTATCTGGCAGGCTTTTTATTGTAGGATGTAAAAGAAAACAGATGGATATAGTAATGAAATCTAAAAATTTCTGAACATCTCTTCTTTAAAAATTGAATTATTATCTCATTTTCCCATTAATCAGCATGCCATATCTCTTTCTGATCCCATAAATCAGGTGTACAATGAGACAAGTTTAAGATGTTTCTAGTACAAACACCTTATTCTGTGGGAAATGCAGAAATATTTTTAGCTTCATTACAGTTTCTCTTTAGAAATACCATTACACCATGTGGAATTACTTTTGTTTAAATTAGACGTGCCAGTGCAGGGAAACACAAACACTACAAGCATCTGCTGTGTAGCAGCTAAATCTCATTGAACCACCATGATCAAAAAGAGAAAGGCATCCTGTACAGGTCTCCATGATGTAAATTGAAAACATTTTTAGGGGCATAACATCTTAAAGTAAGAGCTTCACAAAGCCAGTGCAGACTGAAGTATAATATAAAGGATCACGCCCATTTTTGGGTTTCCATCCAAAGAACTAAGACCAATGCAAGAAGTCTGCACTGACTTTGTGAAGCTTTCACTTTAAGATGTTTGCATTATTCTTTCACCTCTCTATCACCATTTCTCAGGCACTTTTTGTGCCTCCTCGTGCAATTTAAAACCCTATTAACACAATTACTGCAGCTTTATCCTAGGAAGATTG
>JANHGB010057787.1:0-15817 GCA_026283785.1 Coracopsis vasa
CAAATGAAGCATGATGTTTTACTGAAATGAACAGCATGACAGCAAGAGGACCAACTAATGCTGTGGGATTATGGTTACTGGATGAAGAACTGGCTAAAGGGCTAAATGGCAGATCTCAAATGGTTGTAGTGAATGGGGCTGCATTTGGCTGGTGATCAATCACCAAGGGTGTCCCTGAGGGTTCAATTCTAGGGCCAGTATTATGCTGATGATACAAAACTGGGAGGTGCTGTTGACTCTCTTGAGGGACAAGAACCTTTGCAGAGAGATCTGGATAAACTGTGGCATTTATGAATTAACTGAGCAATCATGAATGGCATGAAATTTAACAAGTCAAATGTGGATCCTGCACCTAGGACAGAGTAATGCCTGGCGCAAGTACACTGGGAGATGAATGGCCCAAGAGCAGCCCTGCAGAAAGGGATGTTGGGGTGCTAGTTGACAGTGGGCTCAATAGGAGTCAGCAGCAGGAGGGCAGACTGCTTTCTGGGATGTGTCAGACAAAGCATAACCAAAAAGAGGTGATTATCCCATTGTATTCAGTGTTGGTCTGGTCTCACCTTGAGCACTGTGTGTAGTTCTGAGTCCCACAATTTAAGGATGTGAAGGTACCTGAATGTATCTACAGGAAGGAAACAAAGCTGGTGAAAGGGCTGGAAGGCATGTCCCATATAGAGAAACAAAGGACTTAGGGTTTGTCTAGTTTGGAGAAAAGGAGGCTTAAGGGATGACCACATTGCCCTCTGCAGCTTCCTGAGGAGGGGAAGTGGGGAAGGAGATGTTGATCTCTTCTCCCTCGCATCCAGTGACACGATGCACAGGAATGGATCAAAGCTGCACCAGGTGAGGTTTAAACTGGCCATTAAGAAGCATTTCTTTACCAAGAGGGTGGTTAAACACTAGAATAGGCTTGCTACAGAGGTGGTCAATACACCAAGCCTGTTAGTGTTTAAGTGATTAAGTCCCCCTGTACTTGGCACTGGTGAGGCTGCACTTCAAAGAAAGACACTGAAGTGCCAGACTATATCCAGTGAAGAGCAAGAAAACTGATGAAGGATCTAGACAAAAATTCTTATGAGGAGTGGTTGAGGGAACTGGGGCTGTTTGGCCTGGAGAACAGGAGGCTCAGGGGGAACCTTATCACTCTCTGCATCTACCTGGGTATTGTCTCTTCTCCCAAGTAACAAGTGATAGGACTTGGAGATGGCAATGGAATTTGCACCAGAGGAGGTTTAGACTGAATATTAGGAAAAAATTCTTCACCAAAACGGCTGTCAAACATTGGCACAGGCTGCCCTGGGAAGTGCTTGAGACAGTCATGGTCCCCTGGAGGTATTCAAAAGATGTGTAATCTAGCACTTAGGGACATGGTTTAGTGGTAGACTTGGCAGAGCTAGGTTAACAGGAGAGCTCCATGATCTTAAAGATATTTTCCAACCTAAATGATTCTATGAAATTGGATAAAAGTTGACATACAAAATTTTAGTGAAGAAGGAGATTAGCAATAAATGGCTATTTCTCCCTTTTAACTAAAAATACTATTTCTTAGTGTTTTTATTCCAGCTGAATGAAAGATTGGTAATTCTGAAAATACTCAATATTTAATTCTTTCTAGTGTTAAAATAATGAAGGATTAATGACCTGATTACTCTTTAATCAGTATCTGTCAAGAAAGCTATCTGATGATTTTAAATGCAGCAAGTATATCCTAACATACGAAGGATTTAGCATAACAGTTAAAAAGGAGAAGTTAAGAGCATTTCTCAGTAATGTTATATTCCCAGAGGGTCACCTGCTGAATTTTGGGGCAGGTTGGTATCATATAGCTCACATATGATCCTGACACTAAAGGCACAAGTCAGGGAAATAACCCCATTAAAGCATAAATGGGGGATCACTGGTAGCTAATGGAAAGTCAATCCTTTTGTCCTTTCTAATACAAGACCACAATGTATAAAATGAAACTGAATACACCTGAAGCGGTACATCCTAAATATAAAAAGCAGGTCACAACATACACCAGAAAATTGAAAATACGATCCTCACCAGCTTAACCTCTTCCAACTCCCAGTAAAAGATTAGGGGAGTGAATGAAAGAGATTCCTGCATCTAATACCCACTGACAGGAACAAGAACAAAACTCTGCTCAGCTGTGAAGTATGATTTGTAGCAAACAGAAAGAGAAGTGAAACTATATATATGAAAGGCTTGGCTACAGCTATTAGCAGTGTTACAGATAATATTGCAGTAAACTAAGGTAGCATTGCTTTGACCATGATGGTCTAGTACTGCAGGCAAGACAAGGTTTATCAGGAGAGGTAAAAAGCTTTTATTGGACCAGCTGGTATAATTGAAAAAAATAATCTGACAGGCCTGAGATGCTCTCTGCTGCTTCTAGTCATACCAGTTGGAGCCTGACAAAAGAATCTGTCTCTCTCTACAGTCTTGTCTCAGGAAACTATTAATCCATGAACTACAGACACATGGAGAATTGTTTCTGAAACCTGTATCATCTCACATGATCTTAGAGCTTGAGTTTTATCTAAGAAAATATTCCTGGCAGTTACTGAAGTACCATGTACCTGTATAGAGCTGAAATATGGTAACTCACATTTTAGAAATGGAATTCCGATATCTTTTGACACAGGTTCTAAAAGCAGCAAGAAAAGTATATAAACGATACATCTTTGATGAAAGCTTACATAGGACAGGTTTCATCTGAATGTAAAGGTAGAAGTTCTCTCTGCTCTTTGAAAAGTCTAAATTCAAATGGAGTACGAATTTTTGCTCTTGATCTGCTTTAACTGTTTTATCACACTTATATTCTGAAGCAGGCATATTTAGTACCAGAGGTATTGGCTGCCACAGAAGCACAAGAGGTTCTTGAAGCTACTCTGTAGCAGAAGCTGTAGAAAATATTAGCAAATAAAGCATATAAATGAAGCCTCAAAAAAGAATCTCAAGTTATGCAAATCAGTAGTGAAATTACTTTTTTAAACTAACTGCATGTTCTGAAACCATGCAGAAGTTATGATATACTATATTACGGGTTGAAAAAATTTTAAATATGCATATAAAGTCCTTATTAGAGTCAACTTATAGGCCATAAATAGTATTTATGTAATATTAACTGAAGAAGAAGTAGGCACTAAATTAAAAATTATCAAACAAGAACAGAAATGGTTGCCTTGAAACAGACGTCACATAAAATAGCAGGCTGTCAGGAAACAAATCTATGATAGCATTTAGGGACATGGCAATAAAATGATAGCATAGCCAGAGCTTGCTTATAATTGTCAAATTGAGTTATTCAATTATTGATGTAACAATGGCCACTGACAGTTTATTTTTCCCCCAGCTGTCACTCTCTTAAAAGAAGTAAAGATGAGGGACACTGACCTCTGCCATCTTTTTGACTCTTCATGTGGTAGGAAAACATTAGCAAAGGATAATTACAATGTTTTGCACAAATCATGCAATTAAGGAATCAAGTATTTCTGTTCGTTCTCCATCAAAAAACATATACAGGAGAAGTTTGCTGAGGAATTACTTACTGCATTTTTCCTTACATAGACAGAAAATAATGTTATAACTGCTAACTTTTCACTATATTTTTTTGCTCTCTGAGATCATATAATTGGTTAAGTATTTACACTTTATGTATTGTTTATGGTATCAGTGGTATAAAATATATATTTAACATAAATCACCTATATACAACTGTAAAATTCATTTTTAAATGCTAACTTCATGTCAAGGGTGCATAAAACCCCCAACCTGATCAGAAATCTAGTGTTTATCACTCTTCTCGTTTTTAGCACCGTGGTATCTGTATTTCAGAAATTCAATGGCAGTAAGTGCAGACGGAGAGGGGAATGTTCCTCTTTATTTAGAATAGGTATCTATCTCTTTCTCTATAACTTTTTTTTTTCAAGCAATATTTAAGATTTATAATCTTCACATGTTGTTCAAATAGTGTTCATTATCTAATTCTGTCTCATTCAACCAAATGTATCTTCACATGATTAAGACATGAAAGTCAGGCCCAATGTACCCAAAGATTACATACACTCGTGACTTGGAAGCTGTCTCATGAAGCTTTTGAAATGAATTGAAGATTTAAAAAATTAAACACTGATTCCAATGACTTATGTACAAAATAGTACTGTTCAATGACCCAATCAGAGTAGAAAAGATTCAGCAGAAAGGGAACAATGCCTGATATTAATTGCCTTGATGGATCAATATCTGAACTGTCTTTTAAAGTCCAGTAATGGCAGGTAGAAATTGCAAGTTGTTAGAATCTGAGGGCTACTGGATGAATGATACAGAGCTGATAGAAAATCTCAGCACCCAGAAGCTGTGTTACAAGTATCTACGTAACGAGTCATCATCACAGCTGGTATTTCTACAGCTATTCCAAGACAGACACTAGCAAAGAATGAAATATACTGATGCTGGAGGCTTTTAGCTGCAGCATAGTTTTTCCTTTAAAATTCTCATGTCACTGTGATTAACATGGCTTCCTCCCTGATCCTCAGTCTAGTATAAAATGATTGATGCTACATTAGCTACTAAAATGTCTAAATCTACTTGTTCTTAATGTTTTACTCTCACATGCTGATCCTTATTTGAATAAAAAGCAAAATCAGGTAGCATGGAAAATCACTAGTCATTTCTATCCATGATGTAACTTCCTGAGGAGACACACAAAAGAATTTTCAGAGTAATTTCTGAACATGAAATTTACTCACAGAAGCTATATATGTTCCTTTACAGAAGCTAAAGTTCCTTCCTTATGAAGGATCTTCAGAGGCACATATGGAATGGACACTAACACCAACTATTGACTATCAGATTACAGAATGTACATCTGTTTTGTCACTTTAAAATAATTATGTCATGTGATTTTATTAGTGAATTACTGCCTGATATCCACAAAGTTAAAATATTGCAGCACAAAAACATTCACACTTTTCCCTACAAATCCAGGGAAAGGGTAATAGTGATGGCAGCCAACATGGCAAACACTATATGAATACTATTTATCTAGATTGAAGACTGTAAAAATTTTAGCAATTTCATGTTAGTGCATTAAAAACTTATGAGAATGCATGTATGATTGTATTAAACAATCCATATTCCACTGTCCTTGTTTCAGCTGGAATTTTCTTCCTAATAACTCGTGCCGTGCTGTGTTTTGAATTTAGTCTGAGATTAATGCTGATAACACACCAATGTTTGAGCTGCTACTAAGTAGCGCTCATGCCTAAGTCAAAGACTTTTCAGTCTTTCATGCTCTGCCATGAGGGGCACGAGAATCCAGGAAGAAGCAGAGACAGAACACCTGAGCCAAAATAGCCAAAGGGATATTCCATACTACATGTCATGCTCAGTATATAAACTGGGGGGAGCTGACCTTGAAGGGATTGATCGCTGCTTGGGTCGGGCTGGGTATCGATCAGCAGATGGTGAGCAATTGCATTTTATTTCATTTGCATTTGTTTCCTTTTTTCCCTTTTCTCTTTCAGTTTTATATTCTTTCCCCTTGTTATTTCCCTTATCATTAGCATTAGTATTATATTGTACTTCAGTTATTAAACTACTCTTATCTCAACCCGTGGATTTTACATTCTTTTGGTTCTGCTTCCCATCCCACCTTACAGGGTGGGGGGGCAAGGAAGGAATGAGCAAGCAGCTGCACGATACTTAGTTGCTGGCTGGGGTTAAACCATGAGAGTACATTAGAAACTATTTCACCCATGACTTGTGGTAGTTTATACTGTATTCTGAAGTTCAGGTTTTCTGAAAATTGTAAATACAGACAGCAGTTTCAGAAAGATTGATTGTGCATTAGCTGATGGGATAGGTTTCAAGTCACCATGGAAATTTTTAGACTGCACCTTTTTTTAGTAGTTAAGAAAGGAGTGGAAATCAAAGTGGAACTAGAGAACCTTGCATTCAGAAAAAAACTTCTTCAACAAAATATGGATAACAAGATATTTGTAGGTGTTAACAGTTAAAACAGTTAACAGTTGGTGATGAAATACATGAGGAATTTTGCTAAAAAGTGTAGATGCCTGGAACACATATTCACCTTTTGGTTTTATGAGATTAGGCGGATGGAAGGATGCACCATAGCCCAGGTAATACCAAAATATACACTAAGATGAGAATATAAAATGATGTAACACTGAGGAAAATATGTTGAATTCTAGGAGACTGAAGATATATGGACATCTAATATATTGCCAGGCACTACATCAGATGTGGTGATTCAACAGCATATATGGCTACTGCACACTTTTGGAGAGGTGTTCCTTAATATTTTACATTTCAAAAGCTAATATTTTCTTATTAAACCCTGTAGTTGTAGCAAAACTTCTGCCCCTAAAAGGAAATCACACAGGAAAGCCTCCCTTTTGTCTTTGCAAATCTTACCCATCATAAGCATCTCTTTTCAGAATTACCAATTAGAGGTTCTGCTGAGAACATCAAAAGATAAAAAATTTCAGATGTTTTTCATTATTCTAAGCCACCTACTCATCTGCCTTGGAATTGTTGGGGTACCCCACTTTGGTAACCTAGGTCTTGGCTAACTTGTTGGTTCACATTTTTCTTTGATAAAGTTATGAATTGGAACTGGAACTGGAACTGAACACTCTCAAAGTCTATAAACTAAGAATACTGGAAGGTAGTATAGATGGCCTTCTAAATGCCAGCTTCATATTTTTTGCAATGTTCATTTCTTTTTAGCAGTGAGCTATGTTTTCTGATTCTACTGCTAAGAGGTCTGTCTCCATACTTTGCCAGAATGTTTTTAAACTTGCTATGGCAAGTGTTTCGTGAAAAGTATAATTAAAAAAAAAATAATCATGATGCATATAATTCTGAAGAATCAGGTTTAGAAGCAATTATAAATTGCATAAACCACCTTGACACAAAACACGATTACTATGTCACTCTAAAGATTTTATTTCTAGAAAGTCTTAGGCAGCATTTTTTCCACGAGACAGAATATTACTGGTTATTTTCTCCCTTTTCTTCTCCCATTTAAAACTGCCTCTGTTCACAGAGAAGCCAAGAGCAAAAGCCCTGACTACAAATTGTTTAGTCCTGTTGTTAAATCTACTCATAAGCAGAAAAAAAATATTAAAACAGATGAACAGAAAAAAAATTTTTAAAGTGAGAATAAAAAAATCTTAACATGCAAGGTAATTTTTTAAGCTAACTGGAAGAACAGTAATAAGCATAAGAGTCTAATCTGCATATCACTTGAAATTGTAAACTGATTGAGACAGAATTAAAGATGTACAAAAATCTAAGCAGCACAGTTTAAAATCAGTAAGAAATCTGATACAGAACAGATGACAGAAATGTGGAACATAAAAAGAACAAATACAGAGTAAACATCAAGAAGTACTTCTAAATGCAGCTGGCTAACATTCTTTTTGGTAGCCTAAAGGGTATGTCTGTTGAGAGAAATACAGCAATGCAATCAAGTAGGAATTAGAAGGAAGTGATGTATCAAACTGGAAAGACTTTGGTATACTAAGTAGCATTCATGCCTTATCATTTTTTTAACGTTATGAACTGGAAATACAATACATAAAAAGGCAAACTCACCTTCGCAAAATTCCAGAATTCTGGATTTTTTTATCACTACAAGAAGTCGATTCTGCTGATTAACTTTCAAATGTGTTTCTATCGTTGTTTAAGCCTAGTCAGCCACAAATCAGAACCACGTATCTCGCTCCTGCAAGAGGATTATAATATTGCAGAGACAATAGATGCTTTCTAAACACCTGGTTATTATATGAATGTGTTATTTAAACCACTGCCTTATTAATACAAATGTAGGAACAGTGTTAGAAGTCTTTTGGGTTTTTTTTGTTTGTTTTTTATACAATGAATGTATGAGATCTTTCCTAGCTCTTCATCTGGAAGATCATGTCTATTACCTGAGGCATGCAGTTCTGTACTTCATCAAAAACCTCAACTGTACATATTCAACCACCACTTTAACAGCATCTAAACTAAGTGGTTTTTTACCAAAATAGAGGAAAACTGTGTATAGCAGTCTCAATTTAACTCCAGCCAGTTTAAGTGAAGTTGTTCTTTTTCAAATCTGAAAAAAGACAACCTTGCTGAGTTTCTGAAGTCAAGCAGCCTTTTTTGTTTTCCCAATTTGTCACAAAGAGAATTGATTTTGCTTTGTACTTATCTGTAACAGATTTTAACATTGACTTTATTGGATCAATACTTACTCTGAACAATTTTCAGATTCTTGGATCATTGAACTTTGGGCCCCAATAAGCTAGATCACATATATTTACCTACATATAGTGCAAACAAACACAAACAATCTGTGGTATTTTCTTTAATAACACTATAATTAGGTACTTCAATAAATTTTGCAGGCAGAGGAATTTACACATTTTAACACAACTGTGAAAACTGAAATCAAGAGGCACACTGAAAAAGGCCTTTTTCTCATTGAAGAGATTGATGTTTAACAAAACATGTATGCAAATACAGACTTCCCTAAGTTTGATTTGATTGCTACTCTTTTGTGTAGTAAATTAAACTCATACATAATTCATGTTTGTGGTTCCTAAGAAATCTGGAGAAAAATAAAAAGTATTTAACTGAATCTACTTTCAGAAAGAAATACAATACTGCTAAGTTTAGTTTTGATTGTCCCAGGGTGCCTAAAACTTCATTGCAATCAAATGGATCCTGTGCTTAACGTAAATTCAGACCTCCATGTGGAAGAAACTATTGTTTCTTCTCAGTATGACTTTGCAGTATTAAGCATGTGATTTTTTTTTTTTTAAGTTTACTTTCAGAAAATGCTATTTTTAAGACTGATGTGAACCTTATTCATATATTCAAAATTGGCGCTTAGCCCTGTTAAGTGCTGAATACCAAATAATTTCAAACATAAGTGACTTTGCAGCTCATTTCTCCATTCATTGCCTACTGGAAATTGCTTTCCTTATTCTGAAAAATCAGAACATGCATAGAGGCAAATACTGCACATAAGATTTGTTTTTCTGCCATGTTTTGAAGACAGAAAGAACACCTCTTACAGGAAAGATTCTGGAGTAATGACTCAGGTCTTTCATCTCATTTGCAAATAAGCATGTCTGGTTCCATCCTTAATAGGATAACTAACACAGGAAAACAGAGGAAAAGGTGAAGAGGACCTGAAATATTGTACAGCTACTTACTAACAAATAAAAGAATGGTAGTTAAATATGTTGCATAAATTATGATTTTGAGGGATCTTTTAATTAAGAACTATATTACATATATTTTATTACTGTTCATGTTCAAAAAAACTAGCTGTCATAGCAGCTCAATTTTCACAAACTCTGGCCTAATTTTCTATTAGAAGCATTAGGAATCTATCATGGAATCAGCGTAAACTAAGAGCAGTAGTAGTGAATGACTCAGGCTCAAAATTTCCAAACACAAAGGTCTGAATTTCAACAAACCTTGGACTTTTCAAAAAATTCAAAATGTGAGGCAAAGACAGAATTGTATTGCCTTGCATTTGATTTTGGTATTCTGCGTCTTATTTCAGTTAGTCTGTATTTTCTGTAACTAGAAGCACCGAATCAAGAAATCAAACCCTAAAAGGAAAGAAAGATCTGCAAATCAAAGAAGGCTCTATTCAAGATAAACATGTATGTGTTTAAAAAAAAACACCAAACACCAAAATACTTAGAACTTGCAGAGGAAACCACAGCTGGTTATTACATGATGTGTTGTGATAAACCTGAACACATACCAGGGACTCCTTCTAGAGAAAATAAAAATTTAAAATCTTAGAAAGCACCTCTTCTACTGCCCACAGCTTCTCCCTCTATTTCTAATGTCAGAAGGATGCTTTGTTATGAAGTTACTTTATTATCTGCACTTTATAAATTGGCACCTTTTCAACACAGCAACAGTTGCTTATGATAAATGATGAAATTTTGCTTTTCCATAATACAATGTTATTTCACTGAAAATATAACTAGGTCTCCATTTTCTTCGTCTATGTAATTTTATTAACAGTTCACCTTTCCCTCATTTATGTTCACTCCTTTGTGCTAGCCAGCAAGATTTTGGGTGAGTTCTTAAATGAGCAGTTGTTTGATTTTACATCTGAGTATTTTGCTGAGCCAAAGGAGATTCAAGTGAGCTAGCTACCTTGTAAGTTCAACTCAAAGTAACAGAAATAAATTAATTACATCAATATTGCAATAGGTAGTATCATGTTGTGCTAAACTAAAAGAACCCTTAGAATCAATTAACAAATGTCACAACAAGATTAAGTGCACAAAGAATCATAAATTTGCTTACATGTTGCTTATTTTTGAAAAGCACTGAATGAGTGGTTGCACTGTACAAGCGGTATCATAACAGGAAAGAAGTTACCTTAAAGTTACTGATTGTTGAGTCAAAGTATTAGGGATGGAGGAAGTCATTCTTTGGGTACACTCAACTATATTTTGGGTATACCCAAACAACTAGTTTAAAACCCAACTAGTTTAAAATGGACATATAGCTTACTGCAATATAGCCAAGTAATCAAATAGAAGTCTAATTTACATTTCTCAAAACATTCTCCCAGAAGAACAGAATGCATCTTACTGAAAAACAAAGGAAGGCCTATATTTTCCACCATTATTTATGTATTCTGTAAGAAAGAAACTATTAGTATTTCCACTCAGGATCTCTGTTGACAAATAGAAACCTGTAAATGTTAGCCAGATCAGTACACACTGGTTGCCTCAATTCTGTGTGAGCAAAAGAATCACCATCATTTGCAAGAAATAAAATCTCACAAACACATTAGATGTCTTACTTAAAGAGCAGCCTTGTCTTCTCCCATAACACATAGAGCGTTTCTGGTTATTTTTGTTGCTGTTTCTAGGGAAGCAGTACCAGGGATCCTAGGAAAGGGTGGCTGCCACTGTATTCACCAGGGCATGCCTCCAGACATCTTCTGTAAATAGACAGCTGAGAGAGCCGGAGGGAAAAAGGCAGTCTCTGTAACCTTATTCCCAAGAACTACATTGACTTCAAATCTGACAATTCACAATGCAACTATTGAGCTCACAAACTCAGCATGCGCATGAATGTGTGTAACTATGCAATTCTGAAGTTATTTAGGCAGAATGCACTTGTGGAGCTTTACATTCTTTTATTGAACTAAGATAGCACTTTAAAGTCACTTTTCTCAGTTATCTTAACATTTTCTCACAATTTGTTAAGAGACTGCCACTCCCCACACCCCCATTTTTTTTTTTTTTAATAATGCATAAATGTAGCCTATTCTACTTTTCCATTTACTAGTATGGCTATTTGCAAACACTGGGAAGCAAAAAAGAAGGGTTTTAAACAGGCACAAGGAAAGCAAAGAACAAGCTATTAGATATTCCCTCATATTTGTGGAAGACAGATCCCTTGGTAAATTCAGTCTAAATGTGAGAACTCATTAAATCTTCAATGAGCAATTGTTATGGTAAGAACTTTGCATCAATTAAATCAATTTGTGACTTAAGAGAAAAAAAATCAATTGAATTTTAATGTAGTCTGTATATATTTAACAATGGCTAATGGAGACAGATGTTAGTAGATAACGTAACAGATGTTAAATGATTTTATTTTTTTCTAAGACATTTATAAAAGACAAACAAAATTAAATGTCAGAATGATAGAGCTGCTCTCAGTTCAGAGATACAAGCCTCCCTAAACTCATTAAACTGGAAACAACAGCCAAAACAGGTGTGCGTGTAAGAGGGATTTAAGTTTATATTATTGTAAAAAATAGTACTTTTTCACACACTCAGATATTCCAGTATGTCTGGTGGTTTCATCTTAAAACTCAAATATATACTATATTCTGTGGGATATTTTATACTAGACCATTCTGTTCAACCTGTAAGTAGTTGATGTTCCAGCCTGTTATCCATCTGTTATTTAGATACCGATATCGAAAGTATAAATGTGCCATCAGTGATAATATCCCACTCACCCAAATGGTGGGTAAGAAAATTAGGAATAATATTGAGGAGAAAAAAATAAGGTAAAGTATTTACAGTTACTCCTGATCTATATAATAGTACTTCAAACATGCTGATTGCACAGATTGAACACAAATATATCTAAGGTATACAAATTAGAAACTAAATTATTAAAAGGGTGAAAAATACCAAATGGTAAGAGTAAGGCGGGGTTTTTTCCTGCTATGAAAGATCTAAAAGCATGGTCTTATCATAGATACAGACAGGTCTTCTGTTTCTGTTCAGTTCCATTTATCTCATTCTGTTTAGTTCCAAATGTCCTATAAAAATAAAAAAAATCTAGGTTAGGGAATACATCAAGGGATCATCTGCCCCTACACTGAGCCACAGACATATGTGACTCAGCAATTGATTCAGTTCTATTCACAGCAAAAGATATTCTTCTTAACAGTATGTGGGTTATAGATCCAGGAGAGCTGTTGACATACAACACCAAAAGATTTATATTTTTTATTAAATAAAACATTTTTAATTTACATTAGTTGTGACAGGTTAAGATTAGAACACAAAATAGGTTTGTGAGTGCAGGAGAACTAAAAATAATAGTCCAATAAGCAAAAGATGAACTGAAAAATGACTACACATTTTATACTTTAGCTAATGAAGCTACATTGACAACTCAATTTTTAGTTGATTAATAGAATATAGTTTAAATTTGGCTTGTAGTTTGAAGGATTTGTTGTGGTTAAAAATAAATATCATAACAAAAAAACTTTAAAACATGTATTGGTTGCCTGAAACCAGGAAATTTTTATTAGACTTCACAGTAAAACCCCAGCAACTTTTGTTTAACAAAATATTTTTCCAGACCAAAAGGGTAGTTTTGATCAGAAACATTTTTCTGGTGCCAAATAAAATTGCAAAAGAGAAAGAAATCTGATATCTAGACAGCTTCAACACTCACCTGTACCTACAGAAATATTTTTTTTAATTATGCTTTGAAAATAACATTTTAAAAAATCAGTCGTATTTCCCATATCCCAGTAAGCCATCAGATGAACACTTGAGATTAAGTTTCTCCTATTCTTGAACTCTTCTATCTTGTTTAAATAATATAATATTAACTGGTCCTCACATTGGCTAGCTCTGTCACACAGTGCTTTAGAGTTCATGTGTAATAAAGGAAATTTATCTCAAGGTATGGCTTTGATGAGTCTCTCACATATGTATACAAAGAGCATATACTCACTCACTGAACAGTCATGCTCCTCGATAAAGCAAGATTTCCTCAACCTACTATATAGTTAAAAAAACTTGCCTAACAGCTTGTTTGCTACAAAGTCTAAGCATTCATATGAACAATGAGGGATCTATTTATAAATCTTACCTTTCAGGCAAAGGTTTTAAGTTAAGAGTACAGAAATTTGTAAATCTGTTATTAATACTTGCATGGTATGTGGATAAAACAGAGGACCTTAAGTTCAAATTTTCAAAGGTTCTTAAAGCACTTAGATGTCTGAATGTGGTTTAAGGTTCATGGGCTTTGGAACTTTGAAAAATGGGAAAGCACTTACACCTTTGAAAAATGTGTGGTCAATAAAGAAATCTGTCATTTGAACATAGGCCAAGGACAATAGATTTTCAGCAGTCCTTTTCTCACTCACAACTCATTGCTCACTCAGCACCTAGAAGAATTTAGCTCTGTTTTGAAGATAACTCAAGGCTCTCCAATCCATGTTGTAAGGATTTTGAGCAGAGCTATGGGGATTTCATGCAAGCAACACAAGGTCAGACAAACAAAGCAACTGAACAATTAATAAACATTTACAGACATATCATAAAGCCACCAGCTATATAAAATGGCAAAATAGAAAGCAATTAATATGAATTTAACCAGATCTCAAAAAAAAAATTAAATCAATCATGTATTTAAAAGCAGTTGAATATATATATAGTAAAATGCATGTGGAATGTGTTTTTGTAGAAGGCACAAAAGTATTTCAGTTCTCGTTTTTTTTTTTCCCTCTACTTTCACTGTCATTTGTTTTAATGTCTAACACTCCAAAACAATGAAAATTCTACGTCAGACTGAGAAAACCTGTAAATTAAAAAAAAATAAAAAATTAAAATTACAAGCATGCTGCTACTTATGATTTTTTTTTGGGAGGGGGGGTCATAGCTCTTTTTTCAAAATCAAAAAATCACTAACAAAATGAGAACAAGTAAGGTCAAACATTCAATACCTCATTTTTTCTAAAGAAAACACCACAATCTTCTTTTACAGGCTTGGCAAGAAGCCACAACACTCAGAAGTACGCTTGGCTATTTTAAATCTTTTAATTTAAACCTGCTTGAGTGAATTAAACCTTTCCTCTCCACACCTTTTTTACTTTGTGCATGTGTATATGTCAATAAAAGGCAAAATGTCATCTGTGAAGGTACATATATTTCAAGACAGAGGATATGCTATTTCTCTTAGACGTAAGACCACAACATAAGACTTTTTCCTATTACCTTGCAAATAATGTACTTCCATTTTTGTGGCTTCTCTTTCTTTGATCTTTCCTTTTAATAATAAGCTCCTTTAGTAAAGGGAATGTGACTTCTGCTGCAGTTTGGATAGGGATCCCAGCTCACTGAGATATGGCTAATAGGCATTTTATGATGATGAATTATAATTATAAAACACTGGTATCCCAAAATAATTTATAGTGTAATCAGTAATTTTAATGACTTTTACTCAGGAGACAGCCTGTGTTCTTAAATGAGTGCGAAGGATATATGGAGCTCATACCCATCCATCTGCAATGTGCAAAGAAGCCACACAAAAAGACAGGTTAAAAACAGTAGCCATCTGGGCAAGCGGATCACTCCCTCTACAGTTCTTCTGAGAAACCAGTAATTTGTGTATAGTTTTGGTTTTCATTTTTCTAGTCATGAAATACTGAGCCAGAGCCTTGACCTTCCACCAGTCTTTCAGTTTTATAACAACTGAAGTACTGTATGGGAAAGAGTAGTGAACTGAGTTAGCCTAAAAAATAACTATTTTTCTGCAGAGTTTTACCCTAGATCAGTTCAACAATACAGTTACCACTTGACCTTGCAAACAGGAGTGGCCAGAAATACTTGTGTTTACCTATGCAGACACAAGGAGAGTAGCGTTTACTGACTAGCTGTGGATGAGGAACACACAGCCCATACAACATATGCCTTCAGTAAGGCTTCACATCCTGTAGCATTCTCCTTTGCAATATGAAGTAGTATAGATTACAAATTGCACTGGAACCTGGCTGAATCCCTGGGCTCAGTGGCCATAACTAAAACCTTAATACTCATCTGGCAGGTGTTATGAGTAGAGTACATCACAAGATTGCACAGGGGCCCACCTTGATCAAGATAGTCATCAATGACCTGGATGATGGCAATGCACCTCCACCACACAACACTGAATTACAGGGAATGACTGAGAATAAATAGCAAAGCTATAGTTCACAGGGACAGTGGTCAATTTGATGACAGAGCTAATACGATGAAGTGCAGCAATGAGAGGTGCAAAAGGCTACACCTGGGAGAGAACAGCACAGTGCCTGGGAACTGACTGGATGAATAGCAGGCCTGATAAAAGGTACCTGGAGATTACAGTGAATGCCAGGATGAATTTAAGCCATCTGTGTGCTACTGTCACAAGTAGAGCAGGCTGAATCCTGGACTACATTACACCACCACCACCACCAGCACCACCACCACCACCAGCACCACCACCAGCACCACCACCACCACCTCCAGCACCACCACCA
>JANHGB010057788.1:0-19944 GCA_026283785.1 Coracopsis vasa
CATGAGCCAGCTTGTGCCCATGTGGCGAAGAAGGCCAGTGGCATCCTGACCTAGATCAGAAATAGCATAGCCAGAAGGGCCAGGGCAGTGGTCATCCCCCTCTACTTGGCACTAATGAGGCTGCACCTTGAATACTGTGTTCAGTTCTGGGCCCCTCACTGCAAAAAGGACATTTTGGTGCTGGAGCAGGTCCAGAGAAGGAAGCTGGTGAAAGGTCTGGAGCACAGGTCTTATGAGGAGCAGCTGAGGAAACTGGGATTCTTTAGTCTGGAGAAAAGGAGGCTCAGGGGAGACCTTGTCATCCTCTACAAGTACCTGAAAGGAGATTGTAGTGAAGTGAGTGTCGGTCTTCTGCCAAATAACAAGTGATAGGACAAGAGGAAACAGCCTCATGTTGTGCCAGAGGAGGTTTACATTGGATATTAGGAAAAATTTCTTCACACGAAGGGAGTTGTTAAGCATTGGAACAGGCTGCACAGGGAAGTGGTTGAGTGACCATCCCTGGAGATATTTAAAAGACATGTAGATGTGTCATTTAAGGACATGGTTTAGTGATGGACTTGGCAGTGTTACGTTTACATTTGGATTTTATGATCTTCAAGGTATTTTCAACCTAAACGATTCTATAAAATTAATGAATTCATTTCTGTTACCACTGTTTGAGGGCCAGAAGAGTAGTGTCTCATCATTTTTACACATGAGAAAAAATCCAGCTTTGTAATGATGTCTGGATATTTTAAACAATGATGACAACTTCATGTAATTCCTGTTGATGCATAGAAACCCTTTAAAGTCCATAGGGCTCTATAACACTGAGGTTACTTGTTCATGTAGAAAAGCCTGCTGAATATGAGCCCTGAGTGTACACTAATTTCCTCAACACTCTTTTGCTGTGATACAAGTTGCATGTCCAGTCATTGGTGAAATGTGGCCTGCAACACATCCTGCAACACATGAAGGCCTTCAAGATTTTTCACATCTTATAAGTAGATAGACAGATGGTAAGTAAAAAGCAGACTGCATTAGACAATGTTTAATGTTAATTAAAACAGATGCTCCATACAACCATGCAAGTCTTAGATCTTTCATTAATTAACTATTGTTTTCCACTTTGTTTTTAAAAATACATATTACATATTAGTGTCTATTTATATTTTCTTTTGACATTCTGTAATCTAAAAAGCTTTGGTTGATAAGGCTATGGCTGTAAACTTAACAAAGTTATTTGCTTTCCTGTTTGGATTCTTAAGAGATGGATAAGTTGCAGAAAAAGTATGGCTTCATTTTATCAGTATTATCATGCAACGAAAATCTATGCCATGACAAAGTCAGAAAGTAGTTAAAGCATTTATGATTATGTCCTTCTTCTCTTGCAGCTTTTCTCCCATGTACCTTTTCTTATATCCACACCTAGATTTTAAAAGGCTTTGCACTTTAAAGAGCACTGAGCTTGACATCCTGCACCAGCTGCCATTTTCTGGTTTGCCCTTCTTACAGCCAAGCAGCAAGTTGGTAGCAGAGCAGCTACGCAGATGACACAGATCCCATGTTCCTCCAGAAGTGCTGCATGTGCTGTGCATGCAGAAAGAGAGTGCTCTCTGGGAAGTGACAGATTTCCTGTACCTGTAGAACAGATCCGATCATATTGTCAGGCCAGGCATGTTCCAAGCCCTTCTTTTGCTAAAACAAGCCCTGCTTGTTCTAAACCTGGCTGTCCTAGTCTTGTGCTTCCCATAAGATGCTTGCTTCTATACAACTGCTGATTTTATTTCTTTTTTGTTAATTAGTGAGAATACGTATGAGAATGTTTCAGGATTTAGTACAGTCTGTGCACAGATCTAAAATTTTACACTTTTCTTTCCATCCCTTTTTCCAAAAATGTTAGTTGAAGCAAGAAAATTTCATTTTGAGCAATGACATATCATCCCATTAGTTACATACAAACCTTAGTTTCTTTGGCATTGTTATGAAGTTTTGACAAAAAAACCCAAACCAACAAACATGTAGGTATAATATTAAATCAACAATAATGTGTCACAGTTTATTACTTGAGAAACTTAGGAGTATTCAAAAACATTTGAAGATCATCTTCAGTAAAAATGAATTTGGTATTGTCAGGGTATTCAGTTTCACATTATTTGTCTTTACTGTTTGACAGGTCAAAAAAGAAAAATATTTTGAAGTCTCCACAAATTCCTTATTTGTAGGTTCATGGTTTTCATAACAATATTTTTACTTTTTCTTGTTTTTGTTGGCAAGCTTATAAAACATCCCACAAAATTTTAGTTATCTGAAATTGTCTTTTTCCAGATTTCATGTTTCACTTGTGCATTTTCTAGGTAGCTCTGTTGTCAACGAAAATAGTTATTTCTCCCAGAGTTTTATGAATTTAGCTGAAGACAAAATACAGTACAATGGTAGTGACAGCAACTGGAAGAGGCAAAGCAGAGATATTAATATGCATAGCTTATTAGCACCTTATTTAGATCAATTATAGGCCTGAACTATGGCCTTAAGTCAATTCAATTATTTTCATTAACCTCAAAGAGCACCATATGAAGCCCTATGTGACAGATTCAAGTAACTCTCAAAAGTATATCAATAAAAAGGAACATGAATGGTATTATGTACTTTATTCTGACCTCCTGGCCAGGCATTTCTATTTAAAAGAAGGATAATGTCTAGCAATATCATCCTCAGGTCTGACATATTTATTAAACTACTGCATGTTTTTCCCTAATGTGACAGTTCATGTCACAATTGCCCTTTTTACACAAGTTTAAGGCCCCTTTCATACTGAACAATACTGAGCAATACAAATAATGCATCTGGCACGATCTCCAGAAAACTGCTGTTCTTGGTCATATTCTACAGGTGATGCTTAGGTTTTCCTATGCATGAAAAAAAAAAAGGACATTTAAGAAGGCATGAGAAGTATCCAATATATTGAAGTTTGCTAAACTATAAACCAGTGAGTACTTGTGTATGATGTAGAATTCCAGAAATAACTCTGGAAAAGACTGAGCTGGATGCAGCTTTAAGGGGAGGTGCAGGGTAATATGAGCAATGATAATCTGCTTGGATATAACTGAAGCAGACTATGACATGATCTTTCTGTTTTCTGTCTGTTCCTATGCTAGAAGAAATCTCCCTCACAGCTGGGGCAGCTGGGGCAGAGAAAGTAATGTGAAGCATCCTACTGCAGAGCCTGGGATGTGAATGCCAGGAGTAAGACAGGGTTTTTTTGGTCTATCAGCTGGGAAAGCCCATGCATGTCTCAATAAACTTTCTGGAGAATGCAAGATGCTAATCCTGCCGTTAAAAAGGAGAAATGCCTCCTCCCAGACTTTGCAGCTCCTGTTTTCTGACAGATGTTGTGCATGGTATGCTGATGCCCACCTGTTTATTTGTTGGAAGAAGTCATAGGGCCACCAGTTTCACAGTGAGAGGAGGGTAGCTGTTGCTGCTGCTGAATTGTTTCTAATGCTGGTCGGTGTCAAAACAGCACATCTGAGTCCTTTGAAATTAGTTTCAGTTGTTGGATGTGACCATGCTATAGGCAGTCTAATGACAAGGGGAATGGTGCAGAAAATAAAGAATCTGTGATTTTTTAAATGGGTCCACAAAGCTAAACACAGACAAGATTTACTAGATAACAACACATGCTCTTCTAAACACATACCTGTACTCAACTGATCATGCGCGTAGGGGACAAAAATATTTAACGAAGATATTAGACATGCTGCAACTCTGTCAGAATTTCCATTCACCAAATAAAGTTGTTTCTCTCAGTGGAGCTGCCATTTTTATGCAGCAGAGGTCTGCTTTGATGACGAAAAATGAATGAAAGAATTAACTTTGCCATCAGGAAAGAGGGAGAATCGGAAAGTCTAAACAGTTTCATAAGGATATATTCTGTAATTTTAAAATATTTTTGGTTAATTGAACAGCTTATTTTAGTTAAAGAACTTACCTTTCAGCACTGAACTTCCTTACTGCTAGTGCTTTCCAGAGCTAAGACAGTCTTTTGCAACTAACTTACTTTAATTAGCTTTTGCTTTCTCCATTTTTAAAGGAATAATATAGTTTCCTGGGTTAATCCCTTAACTACAATATCAGCTTAGCCTAGTGGGATTTAACATTATCCCTGCTAATGCTGTAGATGTTCTTTCTTTCTCTGCCGGCCCTCGCAAAGGGCATTTCTTTATAACTGTCTCACTTTCTGGGTTATACAATGCTCGGCAGAGCCATGTGCAGGACAGAGAAATGAGACCTCCCTGAAGGCCAACAACAAACAGCAGGATGCTTTCATCCCTCTCTGATAGGGCAAAACAAGTCAGAGACAGCACACCCTGCTGTGGAATCCCTGGGCTTAGTGGTACATATTTAGACACAAAATGTGGTCACTCAGGAGATGTAGAGCAGGCTCCCTTTCCCAGCTTACAGTGGTGCCTTTGAGTGGAATGGAAATGTACTTCACCTTGCCATTATTTTTTAAGCCCAAGTTTTCTCTGAGTCTTCAGCTACTGTGAAATGATTTTAAAATAGCAAATGTCAGTTGCTTTGGAAATCTCTGTAAGTACTAGGTGTGAGACTATTTTATTCTGACACTTGAATCCATTGAATTTGCCCAGTCGTGAGAACCAGTCTGCTGGAATAATGAATTCATGCATAACAAACTGCCTAACTGAGCTTACAAAGAACAATCTCTTCCTTAACACTGTGATAAAAATTACATTCAATCTTTGTTTTGTGCTATTACAGAGCAAGACTACATGTATGATTTATATAGCTTGATATCAAGCTTATTAGAAATTTATTAGCACTGAGGAATACATTTCAAAATCTACATAGAGTTTCACTTAACTTTAATTTAGGGTCTGATCAAAGACTATAGACCAGCACTCTTCATCCTTCGAGTAGTATTACCACGACATGTGGAAAATCTCTGCAAGATTCAACACTTAGACTTTCCTGCATATTCGTCTGGACTCTTTTTTTTTCTTTCCCTCCCTTTCCCTTGCCACTTCCACTGAAGAAGCGAGTGGTTTGGTCTTTAAGTTTCAGGTCAAAAGGCACACCAGAACCATAGGAGTATCTGAGCCTGTTCCCTTTGTGATTCTCCTCCTGTAAGCACAGCTCTGCAGTACTGCTGTACAGTTCACAATATGTATAAGTTCCACACCTTCTGCTGCTTTACAAGGGCAGGTATAGGGGAATACATTTCAGCAATATAGGTCAGTGTTCTACTTTACTGTTGTCTGTCTGACAATTCTAGCCAGCCTCAGAAACCTAGTATGTGAGTAAGCACTATATTTTTTTCCATGTTCTCTGGTCAAAGATCTATAGAAGATCACATGGTTTTGACCAGTTATCTGCATTCATTCTGAATATCTCTTTTTTAAAAAAAAATGTTATGCTGTTGGATCAATATAAGCAAATTTCATTAAATTCTCTGCCTCTGTAAGATTGAAAGCAAGGGTTACTTAGTAATGTAGACTTGCTTAATGAGTTTGGAAACATCTGTTGCATTGCTACCAAACTCTGAATCCATTCTCAGTAGCCTGAGAGTATGAGGACAAGTTTTCTGTCTGAAAAGATGAGTTAGATACCTTGATATTAACACTTGAGACAAAAAAAGACTTTTGGTGAGTTAGCTATCTTGTTATCATTTGCATACTATATAAAAAAGACTCAATGAGCAATAAAAAAAAGTCACACTCATAGCGATAGTGAAATAGCAGACTATTGCTGTAATACACATCATATATGTTAATGTAATGTGAAATAATGAAAGCTTCCTGTGTGAACAATAAAAGCACATTTGGTGTGAATTATTTAAATGTAGCTTGGTCAAAGCTATTGAAAATGCAGTAGTGAAATGATTCTTCGTTAACCATGTGTCCTGGTGTAACCCCAGCTAGCAACTATGCCCCACACAGCTGCTTTCTCACTCCCTGCCCTGCTGGGATGGAGGAGATAATCGGAAGGGTAAAAGTAAGAAAACTCCTGGGCTGACATAAAGACAGTTTAACAGGTAAAGCATACATGCAAGCAAAGCAAAACAAGGGGTTCATTCACTACTTCCGATTGGCAGGCAGGTATTCAGCCATCTCCAGGAAAGCAGGGTTCCATCATGTGTAATGGTTAACTGGGGACAAACGCCATAACTCCAAACCTCCTCCCCTTCCTTCTTCTTCCCCAGCTTTTCATGCTGAGCATGGCGTCATACTGTCTGAGATATCCCTTGTGGTCAGCTGTCCTGGCCGTGTCACCTCCCAACACCTTGTGCATCCCCAGCCTGCTCGTTTGTGGGGTGGGGTGAGAAGTAGAAAAGAACTTGACCCTGAGTAAGGGCTGCTCAGGAATAACTAAAACTTCAGTGTGTTATCAATATTATTCTCACCCTAAGTCCGAAACACAGCACTATACCAGCCAGTGAAGAAAATTAACTCTATCCTAGATAAAACCAGCATGCCGTGAGATGTACAAGATACCAAATGTACCATTAGAGCTTTGTTATTGAAATACTACTACTAATTTTTGAGTGTATATAGTGCATGTAGGGGCCTCATGAGACAGTCATGGACAAAACTATGCAGACACAAACCAAGAAACGGCCTCCATGAAAATGTTACACAAGCCTGAACAAGCTTTTCACAGCAGCTCACAGACCCATATTAACCAGTCTGAAAACCTCTATGACCCTTTGGGATACAAGCCAGTGCAAGCTTTCCATGGAAATAGAAAAGGACGTTTTGATTTTAATAGCTGATACTTACGCTACAAAAACGTCATTTTAGTTTTCAGCTTATGTTGTTGTATTTTAGAAATTTTACCCAGCTGAGATGCACAACAATTTACCACACAAGACATCAGATTGTATTCAGACTCTAATTCAGTCTGAACTGTAATACATCTGTTCTAAGTGAAGTCAAATGTAAAGTTCCCTCAGCCTTAACAAGGATGCAATTAGCCCACAGTTCTCTTTGGTCTGCTCTGGCTCTCAAATATCTCAAATCCAGCTCCATCTCATAGCAATATGGTAAGTCTCTGCATATTTCAGATTTCAGTCAGTAAGAAAAGAATATGAAATAGTATTGTTATCCTTATTTTAGAACAAAAATGTTGCTTCAAAAAAAGAATGAGGATCAATTTTCCAATATTAACAATTAGATTTTTCACATTTGCGGATACCTCACATTTTAACTGGGACTGCTAAGCTTTTCTTTTTCTAACATATTTTCAGATTAGCCTTACGATTGGCATGACCTTCAATTAAGATTAGACACCATACATTCCTCACAAGCAATTTACAAACTGAAATGGCAGTTGATCCTCTCAAAGGAAGTCCTTTCCAGATTATCGAAAATTAACTAAACTAAGGGTAGCTCTGAAATGGTGCAACTCACACTTGCCCTCTTTTGAAGAACTCTGTTATAATAGACTGTCTTTAATACTCTGTGAGGGTAGTTGGTTCCTAACTGTGATAAATCTTCCTATAATCACTCCTTTTAACAAGATCAAACAGCTTAGAACATCCAAACCACTTAATTCCTTCAAGTTGATTGCATTTATCATCAAAGAATATGAAGTGTATTTCATGACATTTGGAAAATAGTTTTAATTGCCCTTTTATTCATTATCAGTTATGGAACATAAGAGTGAACAGGAACATCATAGATCCTACTGTTTTCAATAAACAATAGCAGTATTTAGAGTTTGAACCAGATGTCCTCCAGGTATCCCTTCCAATGTAATTTATTCTATGATTTTATGATTAGCAATTATATATATGTATGAATTGCATGCCAGAGAAGGTGTCAGACAATTCCTTTTTTATAGAAAGAGGTGTGCATCTTTATCCATGAAGAAGCAACATGGTTATTGCTGCATAGGGTCAGGTGTACTATGGTTTTAAGAAAGTGCAATTGGACAGGAAAGGGAAGAATGAGAGGAAAAGCACTTGCTGAAAGTGCTGTAGGAGAATGCCTTACAAACTGGGAAGGAAAGCTAGAAAGGCAATGGAAGTCCTAAACTTTATGGCTTGGAAATGAAATTATGCAATATATAATGAAAATATCACAGTAAAGGGGAGTAAGGGGAGAATTTGGAGAATTATGAAAGATGCATTTCAGTAAATTGAAGAAAAGCAGGATAGACAATAGTTGTGATTGGAAGGAGACTAGAGTGGTGGTCATTTCAGAAAGTATTCTGACAAGAAAAAGACAACTCGGGTCACCTCATCTTGAGCTAACACTAAAGTGAAAGGTACAGCTGTGTGAAAGAAGAGAGTAGTTATTTAAGCAGAACCATTGCCTTCAGGTAAGTGGAACAAATTGGAAGATTTGTATTGTTGTGTGAAATATTTTTGCATCAGACAGAAGTGCCAGATTTACATCCTGTAAAGTAGACGGCCTCGAATCTGACACCTAACCATACATTCCAAGCATGTGTTGCAGAAGTCTGTGGGTCCACCCACATGATTCTGTTATACTGGAGTACTGCAGAATTTTATTTTTTTTTTTTCATACCTCTTTTCTGAGTGAGGCTTCTTCTCCTCAGTTTGATTACAGCCGACCAGAAGTGTCTTTTGAAGGGGGAGGGAAGTAGGAGGTAGTGAGTAATTATTCATGAATTTAGGTCAAATATGGCAAGTAGCTCAAGCTAAAGAAAAATTGAAAACTTAGAAAAATCAATTCTTCTTTTTGATGAAAAAATCAATTTTTTCTTGTGACAAAAATTTTTACAGACTATCAGAATTAATTTAAAACTTCAAGTTAAGTAAAGAAAGTGCGCATCATAGATTATTTTTTGTCAAGTCTGTTTTGCTTTTTCTCCTATGAAAAATTACTTGAACTGTGTTAACCATGAGGCCAATATCTCCAGTCAAATAAAAAACCCTTTTTCTTCCAGGTCCTTCCAACAGCTATTTTCATTCAGAGTTGCTGCTATATGCAGAGAACTTGTAACTTCTACAAGGCCACCATAGGAGCAGGAAGAGCAGAATATTACAGAAGCATCTCTTTGCCACTGCACTAGGACCAACCTGCCAAATACTCATCATATCATAGTGTCAGTCTGAACAACAGTTATGTGTGCCAGCGGAAAATATATGTGGCTGACTCATTCTAGCTGTAAATACATGCCAACTGGCACTGTCTGGGAATTTTTCAGCAAAATAATTTTGACCAAAAACATTGATTTGTCAAAACTAAAATACTGCAGGGGGAATGTACATACCAATTTCAGGATCCAGACACCCGTCTGCTACAGGATAATCAGTATCATTATGGCAGGGTTATCCTTTGAAATACAGAGGTCCTGCTCTGCATAAACGTGTAAAGATAGAACTAAAGTTTTTCTGCATTGATTATATAGTGAGCCTAGGAAAACTGATTAGCTAGGTTATGCGTCTAACCTTGCGAACACCTTCCCACAGTTCAGTCTTTTCAACCCGCACTTGAAGGGAAACCTGTTCATAATCTCCTCAATATAAATGAAATATCAAATGCTCATCAATAACACACCAGCACACCAGGTGTCTTACAAAGCTGACAGCAAATGTTTGAAACATAAAAGGACTATGAGGAATTATAGAGTGAGATTTTTATTTGTGTTTTATGATTCATCAGTTGAGTTCTTTATTTGAGCTTCCGTAAAGAATTAGCAGAAAACATATTTTTTACTCTTTAAAACTTTTGAGAATTTAAATGCTTTCCTGTGTTCTTTTAAGATAAAACCTGATACCTTACAAATGTGGAAAAGTGTGAGAGCAAAGACTGAATTTAGCCCACATTTGGAATTTGGGAAATTTTATTTCAAATCTCTGACTATTTGGCAACTGTTTATACAAACTGAAATGTATCTCTGGAAGATACTCAGAGGTGCATAATCTTACAACAGTCAATATCGTGTTCAATAAAGAACTCACCTAAGCACTGATAATTTTAACTTCTGTGATGAATCCAATAGAACATGAAGTATACATACTTTTAATTTGTCCCCAAATAATCCAATTATGTCTCTACTGGTATTTCCCTAACAAACAAGATTTTATCCCTTTCCTGCCCATTTGACATTTTTCTTACAGAGCTGAGAATATCCAATTCCTATAAACAATATTTTGAAACAGCAGCATCTTCTATCAACAGAATATATGCAATTGAAAAAATTGAAAATTTTCCTGTTAACACTGATTTCTTTTGACTACTACGGAATGTTCTTGAATTCCTCCCTACTCTTACAGATAAACCGAATCCCAAGACAGCTCTTTGCACAAAGCTTATATCCCACCTCAACCTCCAGATTGCCCAAGTTTGCTGTAAATATAATCTCGCACCAAAAATAGGCTATTTGCTTCAACTCCAAGCAGAAAGGATGTGCTACCCTTTTTGGTATTCACTTGTGCTTGTGTACTGTTAGAGCAGATGGCAGAAATTTGCTTTAGCAGTTAATCTTTTCACTTTGGGTTTCTGTAGGCAGACAGACACCTTAAATTTCACTTTGAGCTTCAGTGGAAAGAAAATGAGAAATATAAAAATAATTTTCATTGAAATACAGATTTTAGCTGAAACTTCTCTGTTGAGTCTTATTCTTCCTATGACTGTAAATTTTAATCTGACCACCTGGAATAAATTTAGACATTGCCAGGTTATAGTCATTCATCTGTTCTCATCTTAGCCCTAACTTTGATTAAATCCCTTTCTTTTTTTGGCATTTGTTACACCACAGCCACACTCAAGCTATTCATAAGACAGAAGCAGAGATTTCATTTTGTCAGAGTAATTTTATGAGGTTTTCTTCTATCGGTCTGATTTTTGTGTAGCTCTATAAATCCCTGCTCTAATCTGTCTTTCTTTACATGTGTGATCAGACCTATATACAGTATTAGAAACTAGTTCTCCCCAGGTACTTTAACATCTATAAATTACTTTGTATGTGTATTAGAAATATATTAATATAATTCACAAATTGTGCTCTTAAGAAATGTGTTTCATTAGTAATTTATAGTCTTTTTATAGCCTTATATTAGTCAACTAATATAACGTTTTTCTTCTCTTTTGTCAGTCCAGTGGGCAAGCAACCAGAAATTTTAGCTTATATCCCATATGTACATTATCTTGTACTTTATACTTTGAAAAATTAACACATTGCTGTTGTTTCTTTCCCCAAAACAATTCACTTTACAGTATAGTATTATCAGTCCTCTTGTGTGTTGGCAATATTTTTTAGCTTTTAATCACATCTGTTGTTAGTGGCAGTTCTTGTGTTGTTTTTTTTTTTGTGCTCACACAATTAACGAAAATATTAAGCCAGACAATTTCAAAGAACAGACATTTAGGAATATTTAACACTTGTCTGAAAGCTTCAATTTTTGCTCAAACTACGGTCACCTGTTCTTTGACTAGCTGCTAGCCCAAATTCAGTTCTTCTAATAAGCCTCATCTTCAATATCTTCAGTTTAGTAATTTCCCTTGTAGCCATACAAAATACTTTCCGAATTCCAGACAGGACAAACTTGCTACAATTTTTTCACCTTTAAATAAGTTATCTTGAGAAAGAAAGGTACAGTTGGATAAAATTTATCCTTGGTGAAATTTGTATGAACTGGTATTTATATTGGTTTTCTACATTTTTTTAGTCATTTTCTTTTTTTCCTTTAAAAAAAAGGAAATCTTTCCTTCTACTCTGGTCTGAAAAAAAAAGTACTGCTGCACTTGCTAGGAGTACTTTTTCCCTTTTCAACAAGCATGTTATTTTCCCATCCTACAGACTTAGTAGGTTTATTTAAAGGCAAAAGCAGGACCTGTGAATTCATATGTAAGTTCTTTCTGTGTTTGAGTTGTGAGGAATTTGATCTTGATTTTTGTAAGTCTTGCTTTCATCCTGAATTGAGCTAGTTTCATTAAGCCCAATGTCAGCCCATCCAACATACCTTTTTCCTGTGAATTTGCTAAGAATGTGTTCTGTCTCATCACCCAAGTTATTGACAAATATATTAAACACTTCTGGCTTCAGTTTCAACCACTAGGATATTCCATCTGTTACTGGCCAGCCACTGAATTTCAAACCATTGGGTACAAATCTTTGAGCTGGGCATTCCAGTCAATTTTTAATTCATCTAGCAACATTAGCTATTAGTTCCTCCACTTCCAAATTAAACAGCTGTAAGAGATGGTGTTAAGAGCCTTACTAAAGTCAAGTTACATTACATCCACCACTCTTCCTCATTCACATAGCCAGCCATTCAATCTCAAAAAGCAATCCTGCTGATCAAACATGACACAACCCTCATAAATCCATGTTTCCTGTTCCTGATTTTCTTCTCATCCTTCATGTGTTTGGGAATGGTTTCTAACATGATATGCTGTTGCTTTAGAGTCCAAGACAAAGCTGACCTGCTTATTATTTCAAATTTCTGTCTCTTTGTCTTTTCAAAAAGTGAATATAAGATTAACCTTTCTTTTATCAATTATCAGGAAACTCCCCTGATTACCATGACTTTGCCTTAAGAATGACAATGACCATTCTTGGATGAAACCCACCTGGCCCCATAGATCTGAATATATCCAGGTTTTGTTGGTAGTCTTACTAAATGTTTCAGTTTTTCTACAATGCTGAAATCAGAAATCAGATTGATCTTTGATGGGTTGTCTCTGTGCTTATATCTCGACTCTCTAAATATAATGATCTTTGCTGATCTGTCTTTTTTTTTGCCACTTTTTTTCCTAGTTCTATGCTCCTAATACCGTTCCCCTACCCCTCATCTCCCAGATTATTCATATAACTCATTCTGGAATCTTTCCATACAGAATTTTTACCCCTTGCCTTCATGACACAGAAAACCTTCCATTACAGTTTTTACTCTCCTTAGCCATATAAATATTGTTGACATTTCTAGTTAGGCTTCTTTAGTAGCCCAGAATTTGTCACCACAAAAACCCTTGCATGTGGACAAACTTTATTTAAACATCCTTCTGATGTCCATAAACACTTGATCTAAGGGTGCTGTCTACAATTCCACATCTTCTGTGAGTTAAAACTGACAAAATTGCACCTAAAATTTGATGATTTCAAATGAAAATATTTTGGTTATTACATCTAGGAACTAGCTATCATGTATGGACTCTATCACTATTAGTTGCTTCCCATATCCTTTAATCAATAGGCATTAAGAGTTGTCAGGAATATGCTTGTTTACTGTGTTCAAAATTGCAAAATTTAGCAATTTTCTTTGGTCCATAGTACTTGTTATCCATTATTTATTGGTTGACTGTTAATATGTTTCTGACCAGAAGAACTGGTAACAGGCAGCACACCCGATTTTGCTGAGAAAGTTTGGGAAGAATTAGTTGATTTAAATTTACATTTTAAAATTTAAACATATTAGTTGGTCCTCTTTACTCTGAATCTCATATCTGAACAAGACATCCTTGGAAATAATTTTTGTCTAAATGTAAGCAGAATCTCGTTACCTCATAGGACTGTAAAATACTTGCAGTTTCTAACAATTATAAAACATGGAATGAAAATAAAATGTATCTAATCATGATCAGATTAAATTTAGTATACTAAAACAGCTGCTGAAAGCAAACTCTCTCAATGTAGCTCTATATAATAATGCAATACTCTTTTCATCCATGCAGCTTTTAAAACCACTAAAATTGAGTGGCATATATGAGTGATCTAGATGAATAAACTAATTGCACTGATGAGACCTGACTGAAGGACATTTTACAAGCTGCAGTGGTACATATGGTATAAAATTCACTAGAACACAAATTCTGTGGGAGGGACTGCCCCTATTTGTATGCATTTAATAATAAAAAACTTTTATTTTTAAAATCTACATCTTGCAGAAACTTCAGGGGATGAATAAAAAGAGATATGAATTATCTGACTAAATATACTTCTGAGAATAATGGAACTTGACTGAAAGCCACTGAAACAGAGAAGGGATACACTGGATGCTAAATAACAAGAATTTAGGGCTCCTATGGGTGAAGGTGACAAAATGGCTTGAACCGAATACTGAATCTGCACCATCTAATGACAGATCAGCTCTCATTTCCAAAACCTGAAAGAAAAAGTTGTTTTCCCCTTTTTTAAGAGGCTGAACTAGTCCTAGCTATAAAGCTAATCATTTAGAGAGTAGTGTTTCCATCATAGAGACAAGCACATCCATATTTTTGAAGATGGAATTTGGAAATCAAGCCTCAGTCATGAATGTGAAATAAAGAGCACTTCAGGTCATCAACTAGCAGGTAAAAGCACTGTCAGTGCTGCAAAATAGGCCTGCAGAGGTAGAGGAGACAGAAAATAAGGCAAAAGCAGCTCAGACTGGGAACAGGTAAGGTGTTGTAATTGAACCACCTGGCTTCCCATCTGACACATTGCATTGCAGCTGCTGCTAAACATCATTGCTACTTTCAGCTTGAATTTAAGTTGACCCTTTTGATCTATTTACTCCTCTTATGGCATACTAATCTTGAACTTTTTTGTTCCCAAACTTTTATCATATGATCACTGGGATCTGTACTGCTGGAGAAATTAGGCCTTTCAGTTCCTTGCTTGGAATAAGGTGTTTGCCATAACTTCTCCATTCATTTATAAAGAAAAACAGAAATATAAAATAAATTTTCTGTCTCTAGTAAAAAATATTTTCAGTTTCTGAATATATTCTTTGCCTCAATACAAAGCAGGGGCAATGGGACTGCTTGAATGGTTTTGTACAATCTAAATACTCATGTGGTAGAGCCCTCTTTTTCATCCCTTCTATTGGATCTTTCTAGTCAGTATTTACTCTCTCCTGCTAAATCTTTTCTACGGCTACTTTTTCTGGCAGCAGCAACAGCCTGCAAGTGTCAGGCACATTTATCCTCCTTCTATATTTATACATAGTCTTTGGTAAATTGTGTAACAAAGATACCTAAATCAGACTGAAAGAGTTAAGGAAGGAAGATAGCAATTCAGAAGGAGGAGTAACCACTGGAGTAAGTGGATGCATTGTCAGGATCAAACAGAAAATTGGTAAAATTCTGTAGGGAATAAGAACAGATAATCTGTAAACACTTGGAATAAAAAGAACTTGAATCACCTCCAGGTTCCTTAAGACAACTGGGACTTCTAAATAACAGATTGATTAGGACCTCTTAATAAAACTGTAAATGTCAGCTTAATTTTACCTAACTATGCACGTACCCAGTAAAAATAGTCTCAGAAGACAGATTGTCTTTTTATCTCAGCTGCTAACTGCCCACAGCCCAAGCTACCCGCTTTGACAATGGCCTTCCTCAGCAAGGATGAAGTTCTGAAAAGATCACAATTTGCTGGGTTACTGCAATTCCCTTAGACTTTTCATCAATACTAATAGGAGATGCATGGATCATATTCTTGTTTCAGACAAACGGACCTGCAAAAATGTATCAAATTCCATGATGAACAAGGTGTGTAAAGAGGAATTTCAACGGTTTCAAATACGTATGAGCTGAGAGATAGGACTCCATAAGAAGAAGGACTAGAATATTTTTCTACGCTTTACCTAGTAGGAAAGCAGATAAAATATACAGTGAGATCTGTATATGTTTTCACTTTGGAACATCTTAGGGAAGCACAGGGCTTCAGCTGTGGCACAGTTGTTTTTTATTACACTGTCGGTTCTAGACATTTCAATCATGAAGGAAAAATAAGCAAATTACAGGCTAACCCTATTTGCATGATATTTACATAATTAATACATGCCTTTAAAGTCTTATTCCTCTCTAAACAAAGAGGACTTATACTTGTAAATTAAATAGTATCAGGGCAGAAGCATTGGTGCTGAAGGTGAATTTCCTATGCCATTACACTGTTTGATTACACCTGAGGTGCTCACAGGACGTACCAACCAGCACTCCACCAGCAGCCTTTCCCAAGAAGCTGGCTGGATCACACCACGCTGGAGGATGACAGAGTTTTATAACTAGGACATCAATAAAGTTTGCCAGAGGATACGGATTGGTCCTGTTTAGTTTACACATACAAATATCACCTTAGTGTCCTACACACATCTCAGATGAGATGCTCATCTTTACCTGTTTTTTTGTTGGTCTTTTTTTTAATGTAGTTTGGGAAAGGAGACAAGCAGAAAATGTGTAGAAATCCCACAGTGGATACTTATCTTGTATTATTGTAGGGTAAAACTGATAAGAAAAAGAGTTGTGATTCTCTTAACTGTTTTCAGTAGCAAGACAGGTTGTGTGTGAGGTTTGGATGCATGAAATGATAATGCACGAATGTGGAATTTTACTGAAATGCCCATGTTTCATTACATTATTTCTTCAGGTTTTGACAAGCTGTACCTGAGAATCACTATGCTATGTACAAAACTGTTACTCTTCAAGCACTCAGAACGGAAGGTGCTTTCCAGCTCATTTTTAATGGGCATTTTCCCACCACATGAAAGCATTTCAGCCAACCTGATCTGAACATCTCCTTAGCCTTAATTCTAGCTGTTCCATCTTCCTTTGCTTTCACCAGCCTCACAGTGCAACATGGAAATAGAGTGGCACTTATCAGATCTCAGAAGACCAGTTGAGTTTAATCAGTGCAAAAACAATCTTACAGTCCAAGCTCATGTGCTCTGCACTGTAAGCAGACCACAGAAGTTCTAGCTTGCAGATAGCTGATGAAAAAGTTTCTTTTCTGCAACACCATCAGAAACAGTGGCAAGGTTTCAACCAACTTTTTAGGAGGAAAGGCTGTGGGAACCGTGGCTTGCCAAACCTCCTAGCAAGTACAAAGGCGCAATTTGGAACTGCAAATTTCCTTGGAAAATTCAAGGGCTCATAGTAATAAAATGACATTTATTGTCCACAGAGAACTTGGGAACAATACAAGGAGCTCGAATACATTTTTCTTTTTATCTTTGATTGGAATTCAGGTGGAGAGTTGATTTTGTTCTTTAATAGCAAACCACTCCAAGTAGCAGTTAGTGGGAAAGTACAGTTTCTAGCTTGGATTTCAAGTGTCGTTTAGTTGGGCTTCTATATTACACCAGTAATATAATGTCTAGACACCAATAACTAAATTGGATTAAGTAAGGGACAATCTAATTACTTATTTACTAAAGTTCTTGTGAAAGCACACTTTTTCCTTAGTCTCCCTTTTGCTACTGATGTACTTAACATCCCTTGCCAGGTTTATTTCCAAATGGACCTTACCCTTCCCAGTTGCATCCCTGCATACTCTGACAACATTCTTGTATCCCTAAGTCGCCTGTCCCTTCTTCCACATTCCATAAACTTCGTTCTTCTGTTTGGGTTTTGTCAGAAGCTACATGCTTATCTATGTAAGTCTCCTGACAACTTTGCTTGATTTTTTACTCATAGGGATGCACTGATCTTGAGCTTGAAAGAAATGATGCTTGAATATTAATAAGCTCTCTTGGATCGCCTGCCTTCTGGACCCTTAACTTATGGGATTCCTTCAATTAGGTACATAAAGAGGCCAAAGTTACCTCAAAGTCCAGGGTTGTAATCCTACTTATCGCCCTGCTTCCTCCAGGCAGGATTCTAAGCTTCACCATCTCATGGTCATTGTATTCAAGGCTGTCTCCAGCCTTCACATCCCCCACCAGTCTTTATTTGTTTGTTTGTACAAGGTCCAGCAGCCTTGCACCTTGCCTCATTGCCCTCTCCATCACCTGTGTGAAAAAGTTATCATCAATGCTTTGCAGAAGCCTCTTGGACTACGTGTTTTTAGCTGAGTTGCCTTTCCATCAGGTATCAAGGTGGTATCAGAGAAGAACTCATCAACTTCATCCTCCTGATCAGGTGATCTATAGCAAACACCAGCAACAGTGGGCTGTCGACTTATTCTTCATCCACCCGTGTGCAGAGCTCAATACATTCCAGGCTTGTCTTTCCTAAAAAGTATGTAGCCATCCATGGCAGCATTCCAGTCATGCAAGCTATCCCACCATGTCTCTGTAATTGCAATGGCATCATGGCCCTGTGACTGCACACTGATCTCTAATTTTTCCTGTTTATTTCCCATTCTGAATATGTTAGTGTACCTGCATTTCAGAAAGGTGATTGAGCATGCAGCTTTCACAGGAGGGGTGCAAGAGGATCCGCCAGAGTAATATACACCTTTGAGGTGGTTAGCCTTCTGATTCTCATTTTGGGTGGCAGCTAAGGAACATTGGTCACTGCTCTGATTGGCCTGGCTTTGAAATGATACCACTGGCAGATAGAACAAAGAGCTGGAAGCCATGGTATCATCCATTAATCTTTCCAAGTATCTGTCATAACAGAGTGGAAAGGGATATGTAATAACAAAAGTATGAGAAATCTAAATTTAGACTTACTGTAATTTTATACCAAAGATGGCTACTGCCTGAAGCAAAGACCCAATCAGTAAGTGCCAGATGTTGCAACTCAGAAAACACATCTGTAACATGGGAAAATAAGTAGGAAATCCTCTCAAAGATAAAAATGCCAGATGAAAAGGTATTTCAAAATTAAATTAGTTTTATAACATATGGTTATGTTTTCAGAAATATGTTTTGAACAGCCTAAGTAGAGGATGTTGACCAAAACTAAATTTGTTTTTAGAGGTAACTGTTTACCACATATTTAAAGTACAAAATGTTTACTAGTTTGAAATAAAAAGATGGGAGAGACTGGTTTTTCAGTGGAATAAAACTTGAGCACGATCCATCTGCTTACTTGCTGTGCATTGACAAAATCTAGGAGTATTTAAAAAGAAAAAAAAAAACAAAAAGAGAGAGATCTGACATGTAGACACTTCTCTGATGACATCTCTGCTAGTAAAGATGGAAACTCACAAGCTTCAATTTCCTTCTGTTACACCTGGAGTTCTCACTAGAAAATTGTATGTTTTGTACCATTTTCAAGTATGTGAAGGAGAGGGGAATTATCCTCTCAGGGTCCCGGTTTAAATAATTAAATCAAATGTACTAGGAATCTAGACTAAGAATACATTTGAAGACACAGGACAGACTTCACAGGCAATGCTTTGCCCATATGCATTACTGTTTACATTTAGCTGATATGACTGCACATCTTAATCATACTCATGGTGTATAGAATTCTTTTATCTTATTAATTCACTGTGCTCTTCTAACTCCATTTTTATAAGCAACGTACAGTTTTAGACTAAGTTGCTGATCTTTTTTAAAGGCTTTTTCCTCTAATGGTCTAACTTGATCATTAGTCAGCCAATTTCACACCCAGCAGTCATTTATATTATTTGACAGGGCCAGGAATAGGATTTGCCTTAATCTATTATAATTAATTTTGAGAGATTCTATATGTCACATTTGCATTAATGAAGATGGAGAAGAGGGTGAAAGAGAGATGATCTGTAGAAATTAACTTAATTTTTTAAACAGGTGGGTTAAACACGACTAACAAACACAAACCCTAGCATCATCTACCCCTGGTTTCTGGCATTTTTGTGATCTTCAGGCTATGGGTATGTAACAGGAGCACATGCACACAAATAGCTCTGGTCCTAGGGCCACTTTAAATAACCAAATCCTTCAGTATGGCTTCACCACAGGACAATTGTGCCTGACTAATGTGGTGGCCTTCTACAGTGGAGTGACTGCATCAGTGGACAAGGGAAGAGATATGAATGTGACCTATCTGGACTTTAGTAAGGCCTTTGGTACGACCCCCACAATATCCTTACCCCTAAATTGGAGAGACAGGGGTTTGGTGAATAAACTGTTACATAGTGTCATGGTTTAAGCCCAACCGGTAACTCTGAACCATGCAGCCGCTTGCTCACTCCCCCCCCTCCCCACTTCTTCCTTTCCCCGCTCCCGGAGAGATGGGGAGGAGAATCGAAAGAATGCAACTCCCATGGGCTGAGATAAGAACAGTCCAGTAACTAAGGTATAACACAAACCACTACTGCTACCACCAATAATAA
>JANHGB010057790.1:0-13812 GCA_026283785.1 Coracopsis vasa
GTGTCCCTGCCTGTGGCAGGGGTTGGAGCTGGATGAGCTTTAAGGTCCCTTCCAACCCAAACCAGTCTGGGATTCTACAATTCTGTAATATTAAAAGAGAAGAGCATGCATCAGGTAACAAGAAGCTTTAAGCTCTCCAGACCATACTCACTTGTTTTAGCACCTGAAGTACCAAAGGCACTTGCTGAGGATACAGCAAACCCTGAGACATTAACGACAAACACATCTTAGCATCTCTTTTGAGCTCATCATAGCTATTGTCGTTTTCTACTGGTGCAATCTACAGACCAAGATGAGAGAGGGGAGAAAACAAAAGGTCAGTGGTAGTAAACAAGCACTGCTAACAGCAAATCCTGAAAGCAAGTTCCATGTCATGAAGGGGCTGTTGTCTAGGGAAAACACAATCACTACAGTGCTGAAAGGTTAACTAGGAAAATCAATCAATATAATGATAAAATAGTCTCAGCAATAAGCTGTGGAAAACGAACAGAACCAAGAGATCCTTGTTCCTTGCACCACATATTACTTATCTAAACAGTGTGATTAGTCTGAAGCTCTTAAGGAGGATTAAATGGGTGCTGTTACGACTTTGGCTCCCCACTGCAACTCTTCTGGTATCAAATCCAATTTGATTTAATATTTTAGATGTAGGTCCAAAACTGAGAGGAACTTTTATCTGCATTTCAAGTTCACTTTACATAAGTAAACCTTTATTTTGTGGTTGCATACATTACTTTTGGGTAATTGATGTTTATATAAAGACAGAGATATGATCTGGAGCATGCAAATACCGATTATTTCAGATATATAGCACTGAATGACCCAGCTTCATAAAAGAATACAAGGATTAGAGGTGCCAGGAAAAGCAAGAGAAGTTCCACTGTATAATCATAAAACAAAAGAAACCAACTAAGAGATAAGTATCAGAATAGAAACAACATACACATGAATTAAACACTTGCTCCCCAGGTTACACATGTACAGGGCACTCATCTACAGATCATTGTCAGGAAACCATTTAACAGGCTGAATAAACAGCTGTAAACACATAGAAGCATAAAATACATTGGGCCTCTTTGGTATGGATAGATTTTATTACCATTTTAGGTTTTCTTCTTATTTATAAAGTCCCTTAGAACTTTCTTGTATATACAGAATCTCTTTTTAACCAAGCATAACTAATAAAGAAGCAATTAAAGTGCATACCTTGAAAAACAAAGGTAAGAGCTGCAGCTGCTCTGTGACAGCGGTAGAGAAGGACCGTCCTGCACTTGCCATCAGCCACTTCAGAACTGGTTTTATAAAGAGAAATGATCACTGATTAAGACAAAAATACTAATAATTCCCAAACAAGCTATAGACCAGATTCATTGCAACACCTGCTTGTGAGATTTTCACCCATTAAAGTGGGTCTATACCAGGAGTTAAGTTTGACCCTCTAAAGGTGACTTTATAAACCCCAACCCTTAAACTACAGATACCTCTTTGCAGCACAGATCTGAAAGGAGAAACTGCGTACCCCACCTCTATGATATGCAGACCTCAGTCATGTCTTATAATACCCCCATTTCTTCAGCTCAATAAGCAACTCACTGGTTTTCAAGAGTTTAATGCCCTGAGTTCGCTCATCTTGTTCACCAATTCCATTCTCTTCCATAACATGATTCTGAATTTCTTCATCTGCTTCCATGAGGGGTTTAAGATTTTCAAGTATCCGGGTAGTAAATTCATGGACACGAGGAGATTTAGTTGCAGCAGTATTTGGCAAGGAAACATCTATCATGAATATGTAGGTCAAGACACTGAAAAGGCAAAGAAAGCAAGCAGGAACATAAAGTTAGTATGAATGCTGTTTAGAGAACATGGCTAAAAGTGAGCTGAGATCAAGTTCTTGATTTTGAAGTTTAATAACAGAAAATCTTCACTTCAAAGTTATTTAAACCCAAATGTTTTAAATAACATTTAATAGATTTGGCATCTATTTAGATATTTGAATCTACAGATATTTGAATCAAGCAGGGTTAGACAATCACCAAGCTACAATTCCTATCTCCCAACAGATCTGCAACTAGCTTTTAAGTCACTAAAGCGCTCTCTAAAGGATTCCCTGTATATTTATGGTTTATTAGGGATTAGACACAGTAAATTTGGGTTGTGGTGGCGTTTTCTGGGTTTATTTGGTGGGCTTGAGGGGGAAATGGTTAGTTGTTCATTGGGGTTTTTATTAAGAGCTTTAACAACATCATGCATAAAGGCAACAGGCCATAGAATCATAGAATGTTCTGGGTTGGAAGGGACCTTAAAGATCATCTCGTTCCAACCCCCTCCCATGGGCAGGGACACACTCCAGTGATATATAGTAAAACACAAAACCAGAGAAGTCACCGAAAGCTTCTGAAAGCAAGTCTGTTAACAATAACTGATCTGATTTCTAACACCAGTATTAGTGCCTTTCAGTGTCATTACTTAGAACCTGAATTACCCAAACAAAACAAAGAGTTAAAACCCAAGCGCTGCAGAAGAGGACACTGACCTTCCTATTCTCTCCCGGACGTTCTTGTAAACCTGGGTGAGTTTGGGCTCCAGGTACTTCAGCAATCTGTGCAGCAGCTCTGGCACTCTCCATTCCTGCTGTGCGAGGCCACCTTGCAGTACATAGAGCCGGCTGGGAATGGGAACAGCTTAACTTTAGTCACTCAAAAATCCTTCCTCCCTTCCCCAACAGTCTCTCCAAGCCTTGTGCTGGAATGTTTCATGTGTGGCAATGCATGAAGGTGTCTTTGCATGAGCTGCATGCAAAGATGGGGGGAAAATATAGGAGGAAACAACAGTGGTGCTGCTAGGCCAGTTCCAACCCTTCACATCCTGTTAGCTAGACTGAATTACACTTAACAAAAGAGTAATAATGAAGAAAGTGCCATTGTGTGGGGAAGCAAACTGGAAAGCAGCACCTTTGCTCCCTGCTCCACAGCCAGCTGGCACACTGTGCTCCCAATACATTTTATCCATGCTTTATTACCCTCTTTATTCAGCCACAATCCAACAGTTAAAATCAATTTTACCAGGCATCTACAAAGGAGCCTCCTTCACCACTCAGTGGAGATTCCAACAGCAATTCAAATAACCAGTGCAGCTTCCGAGGATCTCTGCTCTCCTGGAAACAAACGTATCAGAGGTGTAAGGAAACAGGGATTTGGTTTAGTGTAAATAGCGTGTAAGGAAAGTTTGGACAGATTTTCTTGGCATCCCTTGGGTTTATTCTGGTAAGGAAGTACGAAGTCAAAGATCTTTCCACAGTGAACCTCAACAGGAGGAAAACTCCATGAAAAACTAACCCGTTTTAAGGGTTTGGTAAATACAGTGATGTAACAGAAGGAATTTTAACTTCATTTTTGACATATATCAATAATCATGTCTGAATTTTGCCAATTAATTGCCAGGGTTCTGGCTGACAAACTGTGCTGAATTTCACTGGTGATTTCAACAAGGAATTCCTGATCCAAGACATCTGTGGCCCATCACTTACCCTGCTTCCCAGACACCACAACTCCCAGCCCACCACAGTCTAGAAATCTCACTGTATGTTACAAGATAACCTGAGGCACTTTTCACACCATAATGCTCTGCTGCCCACTTGTAAAGCAAGAATAAAAGTGTAATTGCAGTGCAGAAACTCCCATTAAAAAGCAAGCAGACACATCAACATCACCCACTAACCTCGTGCAGCTCTTAAATACTTAAAAGGACAACTAAGGCTTTACTTCCCTTCTAGAATGTCGTATTTGTCTGCAAAGGGCAGACAAAAAGCCATGAGACATTTAGATGGGTGTAATTTTTATACTGTATTTGCAGTTCTCAGTTTCAGCTGATAAAATACACCCAAATGCCTCTGTTCATAAAGCTCTTCCTACATATTATCTGTCAAACTCTACCATCTGGCTGTAGCTAAGACTAAGACTGGGGTACTTACACAGGAGGTTGCTATGCATGTGCCCCAGTCGTTGTATGTTTCCACTGTGATGTTGGACAAAGCTGTTCGAAGCAATGGACAGAGAAGCTTCCAGAGTTTTTCCACCTGCTCAGCAAGAAGGCCAAAGATGAAATTTGTCTATAGCAGTCTTGTACACCAAGGACTTCCCCCTCTCCCCTAGGTTTAAAAATGTCTTTTTTATTAAGGAATTGATTCTCCCAGCATTATTTTTCAGCACAGAAATTCATTTAAAGATGATCTAGACAGCCAAGTCTAGACTAAATAAAGATGTAGTAGACCAAGGTGGACATAAGCACTTATTCCAACGGGAAATTACAAACCATATCAGCTTTGCTAGCTCCTTACCAGCAAACTGTTCTTAGTTTTAATCCTGAAGCATTCTACTAACACCTGGCACCAAACCACACTATGAACTGTGCTCAAAGTCTGGCAATAAAGCACTAAGTGTTGCAACATTTTCCAGTCCTTTCTTGGGCATGACACGTTGAAAGCCCTCAATTTTATACATCTAATTTGTTTAATAATTCAAACTTAGTCCCTAAATTCATGAATCACTCAAAAAAAGCCACTTCAGCACCTTCTCGAATGTCCAGTGTTTAGAACCTCTGATTAAGCCAGCGATAATTTCAGCCAAACATCTCTGGGTGCTTTCATGAGAGTCTGCCACAAGCTCTTCTAAATGGGGCTGAAGAACTGGCAAGAAGGCATCATCGAAGTTCCTGAAGAGGCCCTGTAAAAACACATATGAGAGTGGCTTCAGTAATTCTCTATCTAAACTATTGTCTTCATAGGAAGAACATAGGGTTGTGAAGCACTTGAGATTTGAATATGCAGAAAATCCCATTATTGGCTTTTGTAACAGAATTATAGACAAGTGTCCTCTGTATATCACTCTGAGTATGTTTCCCTAAGCAGTTAATCAGAAGAGAGGATTAACAGGATTATCTAGAGCAGCACACCTTTAAAAATCAATACTTTGCAACAGTGGGGTATAAGCCAAGTAGTATACAGCTCTTCCATGCTTTGATAATCAGCTACAAAGCAGAAGCAATTCAGTTCTTAAACTCCAGTTACCTTGAAGAGGCAAAATCTGCGAGGATTAAATTTGTCCTTTCCTTTCCTGTCTTCTAAAGACAAGAACTTTATTAACTGCTCCACAAACTTGGGATCAGAAAAGTGATCATAGATAATCTGTTCTGCCTGTAACAGGAAACAGAAGTAAGAATTAGTTTTAAGGTGCTTGATTGTCACAGTGTTATCCCAATCTTTCCAAGTCCCCTTTTTCATTTTAATTCTAGTTTTGGCAAAAATCATGCCTTGGTTATCCGTTTCCCCCCTCATTTTATGGGCAATGTTTTGCAAGGCTCCTGATTTGTATTAATGACTTTGGGTTGTCTTTCAGCAGCAAAACCCCTACAAAATCATTATTCCACTGTCATTAGTTACCTTGCTCTAAACTGTGATAAAGATTGGAAAGGGAACAAAAAGTGCTCATTAATACAATTATCCCATGATCACTGACAGAGAAGCTGCAATACATCAAAGTAATAATTTCTTCTTGCATGGTAATAAAGTGTGAAAATGAAGTAGAAAAACATGACTAAATGTGTCTTGTGGGGATTTAGGTTTGAGAAGAGTTATCACTTGTTGCTTGTTGAAACCATGGTCATACCCACACAGCCATGAAACCACAGAGTTCCATCTCCATCCTGCTTTGCAAGCAAAACAAATCTGTTCCCACACATTTTGTGTAAGCACTCTCTAAATGGCAAGCAATACTTCAGTTAAAAGAGAGAAGGGAATTTACCTCCACAATAATCTGTGGACAACATTTAGAAGAGGAGAAGTAGTATTAAAAAAACCCACAAACCTGAAGCCCATCAAACCCTTACCTCTGTCAGCTCATCCCTCCTTCGCCCAAGCTTTGGTTGATGCTCAGCTGGAGCATAAACTGTCATAGTTCTGAATATTAAACATAAAATACAGTTAAATGTTTCAAAGTAAAATAAAGCTTATGATTATTTTCTATATTGTCTATAATATATAGGATTTATCAACTCCCAAAGAGTGAAACTTAGAAGAATTAAGTCTTGCTGTTATAGAGGTTTTGCTATTGCAAGCATCCAGAATTATCAGTGATAAAATACCCTGCGTATTTCACAACTATGTAGTTTTCAAATATGCCTGTTTCATTTTAAACCCAGCAGTTAAACAGCAGTATGAAATATGTGCCCATGGTACCCTAAACCCCAAAGAGAAACAGGTAAAAAATTAGTAATAATATTAATAACCAACAAAACCCAACCAAACAAGCAATAAAACCCCTTGCAAACCCCTCCCACATGTGCTAACAGGAGCAAGGAGCACAAAAGACAAAGTAAATGGTTGGGTTTTTGTTTCAGTTAAAACAATTAAACCCAACAAACATGATTTAATTTCCCACAGGGTTTTTCCTGCTGACTCTCCCAATTCCATCTTTATGCTTAATGATACTCACTGAGGCCACGTGTAATATCCCCAGTGGGTCTTCTCCACAAAGCAGCATGATTCCCAAGCTTCCTTTGTCTTTGGTAAGCTCTGGCTGTCATAGTGCAGCCACTGGTTATCCAGTCTGTCACCAGCCTGAATGCTCGAAGGCTTTGGGCTTCCACCTGGTTAAAGAGGGATTTACACTCTGTCAAACTTGTCCATTAACATTTTAATACAAGATTCTAAAGAGCTTTAATGTCTCACTCCCCTCCAATCAAATCTGTACAAAGATTTGTCCTAGGATATTAAAAGTAACCCTAACTGTAACTGATTTCTTTAGTAATTTCTATGAATGTGCCATTTGAAATGATTTAAAAAAGGATTAAAAGGAGATACACAAATTATTCTCACAAACACAAAGGTTTCTGAAAGGAGAATAAGCATATATTTGGATTTTTAACTTCATTCAAGTAAGTCAATAGCTTAATAGACACTTGCAAGTGTAACACTGCTTTAAAAAAGAAGTCTGATTATATTACAGGACATTAACAACCAGAGAGAAATAAAAAGCTTAGGATTCTATTTCAGTTATGCAGAAATATTTAAAGCAACTCTAGTTCATGTGGGCTTTGAACCGCATGAGAATTACCCTCTGGGGAATGAGCTCTCAGCAGTTATTTACCATAAAGATTAGTTTAACTTCATCAGAAAAACGTGCATTAATAAAAAAATAGGATAAATTAAGACAAGAAATAAAACCTACTTATTTCGTAAGGGCAGATGGGCACTTTCTTGTGTGTTCTCTTAAGCTGCTTAAGAATACCAGCCACAGCTGAGATGGCCACCTAAAAGAAAGAAATGGGCATTAATGCATCCATTCCATATATATACCTCCAGAAGGATGTGTCTCATCACTTCATCACAGACACACTTTAAGCCAGCTAAAAAGCCAGTGAACATCACAGTGACCATCACCCCAGTGCCTGATGCTTCCCATGACGAAGTGATCTCTGTCATTACAGGGATACAGACCCTGACTTAAGCGTAGCCTTTACAGCCCAGAAAAACCTCCCCACTCTTCATTTGCAAGACCAAAAGGAGGTGGCCATTAGCTTCAGCCTCATAGAAGCAAGAAGCAGAATGAAAGGTGCAAATACAAACACATATTTGGCTCCCTTTGAGTAATAAACCAAACATCTGCAAAAGAAACTCCTCAAAAGCTGTAATTCTGGTTTTACCTTCCGAACCACTATTGCATCGTGGTTGAGACACTGCACAAAGAATTTTATGGCACGGACAGGCAGTACCCTGTCATCCCTCAGGAGCAGAGACAGAAACCCAATGCTGATGTGCTCAAACTTCCAGGGACTGAAAACAGAAATAAAGACTATTCAGAACAGACACTAAGGAACATAGCTGCATGTGCTGCTTTTGAATAGGAATGATTGTATGGATTAGGACTTATGTTTGGACTAATATAAGTAATGTTCTGTGCCGCTGCTACAGTCAATGAGCTCAACTGTCATACAGGGAAACCTCCAGTGTGCTGGGAACACACAAGTGCATTTGGCTAACGGTGCCTTTCTGATCCTAGCATTTCAATGTAAAATACAGATGTGTGGGGATAGTGTTTAAGTTTTTAAACACTAATATTATGTCACTTCTTTACCTAGGAGACAGTAATCAAGATTCCCCTATACTGGCCATTATGTTCCTGTCTGGGCAAGCAAATCCACATTCAAATGCATGAGGACCTCTGGATATTCCATTTCTGCAGATTCCTTCGCAAAGGCTCTCCAAGACACAAGCCACAACCCATTTGATGCAAGACTGCTACTGACACACTGCTTTTGGACAACTACCTCAATAGTGAAAAATATTCCTCAGTTCTGGTCATGCCAACTGCACTTCTGGGTGCAACTGATACTTAGTTGTGTTGCCACCTCCAATCCAACATCCCTAAAATTCTCAATGCACAGAAAGGGACACTTACAGATTTCTTTGTTCCACACAGTCCAGCAGCATGTTGATCAAGTTTTCATAGTTTCTATGGGAAAAAGAGGGAATCATCAACTAGATGATACTGAGAGAACCCTTTAAAAGTAGAACAGATGTTCCTCAACCAAAGGTGGGTGAAGGCAATGCAGTAACCTCAGCACCAGCTGGGAGGACAGGCAAGAAGAGGAGGAAGGAAGGGAATGTGAGTGCAGAGGAGAGAGGCTGCCAAGCCAAGAGAGAAGATACACCACCACAATCCTTGGGCATTCTGAATTTGGCAAGCTTAAGCTTTAGTTTAGCTATTTTGGATTATTACATTTAATGTACAGTAAATACGAGGTGGTAGAAGCTGGTGTTAAGGGAAGTTAACTTACCGCACAGCCTCAGCGCTCTTCTCTTTCTGTCGCTGAATTCCAACCTGAATTTCTTCTGAACACAGACCTGTGAAGTCTGAACTCGGATGTCCTGATTTCTGCAGCATCACAGCTATCTCAATGCATTTCTCTGGAACCTGTTGAGAGAGGATACAGAGATCTGGGACTGAGCAGCAGCCTGCAAGTTTTTATTGTTTGTTTCTATTTTGAAGTAAGAGAATGTCCTGTCCATACAGACAAGTCTATGAAGAAGCAGAGAACCCAGCTTTGCGCTCACACAGCAGAATTATTTCTTCAAGTCCATGCTTTATTCTATTTTGAAATAAACTTTAGTATTTCATTAAGCATAAAAATCTATTAGAAAAGGTTTTTATTAACTGGCACTCATTCTTTAAAGCAAATACTATGCCATTTATCCCACTGATGAGGCAAGAGACAGTTGTGTAATGAGTGCTGAGTGTTAGCACAGTGGGACAACACTACAAAACCTGACAATGTTCACATGATGACACTGTCCTGCCAACACATATATTCGCACTCGATCAGCATAACCCATGCTAGCTAGCACTGAAAGGCAACTTAAGCTGCCTTTCTGCACCAGGCTTCCTTAAAGGTTAACAAGAAGTTACAAAATCCAATAGTATTACAGGCAGCTCTATTGCTTCAGTGTCAAAACCACACATCTACATTCCTCTGTAACAGAAAGCACAATGCAATCAACATCAGAACGCTCACTCAACTAATGTATTAATGCCTTAAGGATTTATGGAATCAAAAGACATGAGCACCAAGCAATCTGTCACTTACTGCAAAATCTAAGCCAATTGTTTCATATTGCCTATGGATTTTTTCTGCTAGGTCATCAAAGAGTCTGACTATGGATGGTTTTTCCAAGGACATGGCTTTGCTGAGCCCAGAAGAGACAATTGCTGGCCATGTCTGTGCAATACAGTCCCAGTCGTGAAGGTTTGCCAAACACACTCCACTGTGGTTTCCAAGAAGACAATATAAGGCACCCTGTAAAGTGGAAGATGCAATTTAGGAAGTTGAAGCATTACTCATGTATAAGTGATCTCTTACTACATAAGCATGCACCCACACAGAATAAAAATCAATCTTCACATTACCAGATCATTAAAATGTACCATAAACATTCAGCTATGTGGCTGTGGTCAGAATACTGATGATTTCTCACAGAATCCTCCTCTTGCAAACCATCTGAATGAGACTGGGAGCCCTGGCAGTTCATTATCCCCCGAATGGCTGCCTGATTTCTCAATTACGTTATAAAGGAGATAATTCAATCATCAAGTACCAGACCTGGCCTTTCTGTGAACTATTCATGTTTGGGCTGCAGGCAGATCATAATCCTGTTAACCAAGCACCTGCAGTGATGGCACCTGAACAAGATGTGGATAACTACTGAATGTGACACAGCAAACTGGTCAACGTGATGGGTTGTGTGAGGGGCTGACAAGATATATGTGGGAGCTATCTGAGAAATGTCTCAGGCAATCGGAAGGAAGTCTTGGGGACCTTTTGGAGAGCACAGTCTTACAAGAACAGTGCCCAGGTAACCACATCAGTAATCCATATAGGTTGAGACTGCCTGGCAGCAGTAGCAGAAACACTGGATTCAGGTATGGTAGCAAATGCTGGAAGTGTAGTAAAACCAGGACCAAGAGGGAATAAATAACTAGGCTGGGTTGTTTTTCTGGGAGGAGATGGGGATGGAGAAAGGAAGGTACAAGGATGGCAGAAAAAAATAAAGAAATGATTATCATTTCTTCTATCTTCACCTATCAATGGTAGTGCCTGTCAGGCAGTTGGAGCACGATAGTAAGGCATAGCTGTTGTTCTGATCATATGACAAGAGTCCAACTTGCCTCTACAAAAGCAGGACTGAGGGGGGTCCGTCACTGCATCAGCCCCCTTTCCAGGCCTGACACCATCAGCAATCACCCACCACGTCATCACAAACCCCACCTGATTTAGTATAACTTTTTTGGGTGATAGCTTTCTGTCCAGTTCACACTATTTCCTTACACTGCTACAGCTGACAGAACTGCTTAGTGAGTTTTACCCCCTTGGACTACGGCTTCTCAATTTCCATTTCATAATTAAAGAGAGATGTTAATATACATTTTTGTGATATCTGAACACACAATGAAATGAGGGATACCTATAAACATAGTTTCTCTTGACAACTGACCTAATACAAGTAATTAAGTGTTGAAGGCCAGGCTGGACGGAGCTTGGAGCAAACTGGTCTAGTGAAGGTGCCCCTGCCTGTGGCAGGGGGCTGGAACTGTATGAGCTTTAAGGTCCATTCCAACCCAAATCAGCCTGAGATTTTATGATAACTCCTTATACTAGTCATACATAAGCTACATGGCATGAAAGTATCAGTCATGCTGATAAACAAGCAAACCCCAATTTCACCACTGAAAATTCTCCTACAAAAACCACCTTGAAGACACAGACATGAAACAAAGTGAGTACTTTAAATTGCTTCTGAGTGACATCCTGCCGGTCGGGACGCAGGAACTCCAAAACCAAGGGGATGATATCTCTGCAACAGAAATTGTATGTTCCCAGAGCTGTGAAGAATGCTTGCTGAGCTTTACTTCTGACCTGTGGGAAGAGGGATGTTACTGAAAGTCTTCTGAACCAAAAATATACGGTACAAACCCAACATCCTTATACAGTTACTTATGCATTGAGTTTGTGATGTGTTTGTGCACAGAAGGTTGTAAAGATCATGCTGTGCTGCTCATCGCCCTCACTCACAGTGGTTTATAAAAACCTACTTTTTGTTTGTAGCATTTACTTGAGAACAGCTACAAAGTTCAAGGAAATCCTTTATGCTGCCAAGGCCAATTGATGTGTTTGTAAGGTCATTGAAAAAGCCAACAGCTACGAGAACAGATGGAGATAGCAGAACTCAAAAGAGCCCGTGAACATTGTGAATGGATCTGAATTTATATATACACACAGGGCTCTCACCAGGCAAAGAGTTCAGAATTCAACTACCATCCCAAGCTAAGTTCGCAGCCTCTTCACCCAGTTAAGTTCTTTATTTGACAAAGGGGCTTGAAGCAAAAACTATGCAACTAATGCAAATTAAGTAAGTAAAGATTTCCTGCTGCCATGGAAATACATTGAAAAGCAAAGATCCTGAAAACATAACTTGAAGAGATCAACAATTTATTTCAGTTTAAAAGGGTTGTTCCTTACCTGACCATAGGAACTTGTGGACAAACACAAGAGATCTCTGATCATCTCCTGGTGGGAAGTTTTGTATTCACAGCCTTCCATCGTCAGTGTTCTCAGCTAAATTGCATAGGAAATAAATAAAGGACATAGTTGTTCTAACATGTCACACAGGTAAGAGAAACACTAGTGCAGGACTACTGCACATACATTCTGCTGAATGACTATGTAGCAAATCAGCTTTTCAAGTGTAGTGGTTAGGGAAGATTTAAGTGTAAGTATTACCTCATGCTGCAACATGACTCTGTCTATCAGCAAAGCTCTGATATGCTGCTTCTTTCCTTGAAGCTGGAAGCAAACACATAATTTGGTTTAGATGCCAGATACTAGCAACCTGTACTGACTGAACCCCCCTGGCACTCTTTTTCTTCTAGGAACAGGCAAGTTTCATGCAGGAATTCTTGGCAGGCAACCCTGATTTTTTTGCCCTGGTGAAGTTTTGTATTTGCCTATTGCTCTGTGAGCAAAAGGAAGCTCTGGTCACAGTAATGTCTCAGTTAACAAGGACAAGGATGAAGCCTCATGCCAAATCTCAGACCACGGACCAAGTATATATGCAAACAGGGCTCTACAATTCGGAAACACTAAGCTATTTACTCATAAGATTTCCAAATAAAGGTATAAAGGCAACCTCCTTACAAAGGAATTTGATTTCAGAGTTATGAAAACCAATTAGGACAGTAATTAGAAATGAAGAAAGTCTTTCTGAACACAAGGAACTATTCCCACCCCTCATCTAAGCTGTACAGACAGAAACCACTGACCCTGTTCTCCATGGATTTTTTCACTAGGTTGAAGCTTTTCCATCGTGAGTCAAACTCATGCTTGTGAGAGCCTTGGAACTGTAAAACATCACTGATGATCTGCAGAAAGAAAAAGATGACAAAGTGTGGTTATTGTGCAAACCAAGTGATTATTTTGCAAAACAAGTGATCTTGTCTTTAGCATTACAAGTTCTACCTTTATTATTAGAAATAAAGACTTGGTATCATCTTCTGAATTATCAAGGATGTAGCCTGCAAGTAGAAGAAAAAGAAATTATTATTAGACAGGAAAAGAGCTTTAAAACTTAGTAATTTTATTTCTACAAATTTATATATGCAAAGTAAATGAAACAAGTTTCTTATCTATGAAATGATGAAGTCTTAAGAGCAAAACACAGTATTTTTTAGACAGGAGTGGTTAAACTTACGCAGCAGTTTCCGTGTAACCTTGGCAATTGTTTCTCGATAATTCTCTCTTGATAAATCTAAAGAGAAATGAAACATATTTTTATTATACAGTAGCATAAATTAAAAAAAGTAATACATAGGTTAAGTCAGTGGAAAGACAGAGCAGCCTGTCCAGAACTGGCAGTATGGACTAGTATAAAAATAACTATCTTGTTCTATCCAGGGACACATCTCTGTGGTGTAATCTTTTATTTATCAAGCCAACAGTATGTTTGGATGGAACTAGATGATCTTAAGGTCCTTTCCAAGCCAAACCGTTCTATGATTCTTTATCTACATTGACAACTGGCTTAATTTCTAACCACAGATTGAAGCATATTATTTAGCATATGAAAAGTAACACATTAAGCAGGGTAACAGAAGTAATCAGAATATAGATATTACATATCAAGCCAGTAAAAGTCTGGAGACATCTACTTACCATACTCAACACCAGTGTACAGCTTTGTCTCTTCCAAAGATACCAGACTCGAGA